>JBBPDC010034986.1:0-12087 GCA_037974485.1 Hemigrammopetersius urotaenia | reverse complement strand
CACATGTGATATCGCCATCGCAACACTCAACAACATTATCGCATATCGCATGTTTTCCTAATATCGTGCAGCCCTAAAGGGTATACAAGAAAATAGCTGTTTGACTCAAAATGGCCATAACAGTCAGAGCAATCATTAAAAAGCTTAGGACACTGGAACTTCTGCTGTTGTTAGACAAAACAAAAATGTATCTATTCGACTTCAAATGCTTAAAGTGCCACATGGTATAATGGCTGCAGGTGAAAAAGCTTCCAGCAGGACAGTGACCCAAAGCACAACTTAAATGTGCTTGTTATGGTCTTCCCATTCCTCTGACATACACCTGTGGGTTGAGCTCAAGAATAGAGAACACAACAAAAGACCCAGGACTGAAGGATCTGGAAAGATTCTGCACTGAGGAATAATTGAAAACTCCTTTTCTTGAAAAGTCCTATAAATCAGCTCAGGATTCAAAAAAGGGCTGTACAAAATGAGTGGGTGCCATTGAGATGGCACATTTTACAGAAAAATATCAGTCAGACTTATTCTTGTGTTAAAGGGCTCATGAAGACAGTATCTGATATACAGTGGAAATTTCATAAGCATTTTTCACTCATTAATTAAGGGTACCAGTAATTTCGGAAAGAGCACTGCAAATACTCAAATGTTGTCATAATTAAATGTGAAAATAAAAAATGACTGCAAAGCGCTAAGCAAATGTCATCAAGCAATTATAGGAATACTCCAAGGAATATTTCTAATAATAGTATCGTAATAATATTTATCTGCCGCTGCTGAACCACATGGTCTATTGCCTGTACACTGCTAATAGAAACTATTGGTCAGTTGCTGTATTCCATCACTACATGTTTTTGTGAACACACATTTTAGAACAATTCTTTATGTCACCACACAAACATGCAAATAGCTGTATAAACAAACAATCAATGAGCGTTTTAATTTGTTTGACACCATGATATTGTAATACCTGGTGCAGCTGGGTGGCCTCGAATCTCAACTGCTAGTGTCATCACTGAGGTTCCCTTGAGCAAGGACCCCACACACTACTCCCCGGGCGCTGCTCGTTGGTGGCAGCCCCTCTGCTTCACTTGGTGAATGCATAAAATGCAGAAAAAGAACTTTACACTGTGTGCTGTGGTGTGGTGTGTTCACGTGTGACTATACTGGGCCACTTTGCTTTAATCAAAACTCTTAAAAGCCTGAAATGACCGTTTTGAAAAGTCTGGTGAGGAGCTGTTGCTAAGTCAGCAGGCAAAGAACCTTCCGGGTTCACTGCTTATAGCTTAGAAACCGTTAGAATGTCTGATTAGCGGGTGGTGGCGGTGGCCTAGTGGGTAGGATGCTTGCCTCTGGACCAAGAGGTCATGGATTCAAATCCGAATCCGCAAGACCCTTAACCCCAAGTTGCTCCAGGGAGAGACTGCCCCCTGTAGTTAGAGAATGGAAGTCACTTTGGATAAAAGCAATTGATAAATGCCACAAATGTAAATGTTATCCACTTTGTGGGGAACTACTAGGGCACCAGGAATGTAACTCATGTCTGTATCATTAGAGTGCAGCTTGTCCTTTGTATTTTAAATATTTATTCACAGAATACAGCAACTGCCGCTTTGGCTTTTTAATCGCCGGTGACAACAAGCAGTGTAAAACAGCTGCAGCAGATAAAGATTAGGTTGATTAGGTAGGTTAAAGATTAAGAAACCATGGGGTATTCTTTTACTATGAAATCTAAGAAACATTTTCAACTCACATCATGATTGCACATCTCCCAGTAGGGTTGATCTCCATAAGACATCACCTCCCACATAACAATGCCATAGCTCCATACATCACTGGCTGATGAGAACTTCCTGTACGTAACGGCCTCTGGTGCTGTCCACCGGATGGAAAGTTTTCCTCCCTGCTATTCAAGGTCAAAATTTCACAGACTTGCAGAGTTAGGGTTTTGTGACATTGTATTTATTTCCTTTGGTTTGGTTGGTTTTACATTGCAATGGCTAAAGTGCTCCAAGTATTTGAACTATCAGAAACTTAGTGGAGGTACTGTACCTTTATTTCATACTAGAGGCAAAATTGAGCATTTTGAAATGTCCATGCCTCACGTGCAGTCTTTATAGTCATTTTATTCATTCATTTTTATTCCAAAAGCAAAATTAGACTGACTAGGGTGTCACCAATTGTCTGAGTTTAACATAAGTTACAGGTATGGCTTTATTGTGATACTGAAGAACTGCCAAATGTAAGAGGCAGTGATGTTTCCAGTGCACTCAGTTGCCATGTGCCAGTGCTTGGTGATTGTACCCACCTGGAACAGTAAAGAAATGCTAAATAAAACGGTTTCTGTAGCAGACTTTCTGGGAATGATGTAACATGGTATAGTCATATGTACATTATTATCATTGTTAATTCACCCATTTCTGTACTTTAGCAAAAATAAAAGCGTTTGAAGGTTGTAGCATGCATTTATAGTTTGGATATTGACTCCTTTTTAATCCTTTTAAAGGGTTTACATTTAAGCATGTCTCTGAAAAATACTGGAGCCTATTAACCTGCTAGCTATCTGCCTAGTTACTCAGTTTACTCCTGTGAAAATAGTATGACTCAATTAGTCCACAGAGTGTCAGGTAGCATCAACAATAGTGGTTGAATTGGTCACTAACTCAGAAACACTATGATACCTCTACTTTTTAACTCCACCAACAGCAGAAATATTAGGCAGGCCTATGTGCAAATTTACTTCATTTTGCTTTGTAGCTTAGTACAGCTGGGCATCAGAGAGTTATTCAGTCATCTTCATATGCAATTAACATTACTAGCAATTCTTAGTATTATTAGCATTGCCAATTAATTTTTTTATGAAGGTAGAACTTCCAAACTGCAAGCTGTTTGTCTGAAGATAATCTTCACTCACCATGGTGGTATACAGCGCCTCTGAGTCTTCTGCAACTGTGGCCAAGTCCAAGGCAGATATTTTACACACCAAGTTATTGTTGACCAGGACACTATGGGCAGCTAGGCTGCGGTGCACATAGCCCATATCTGACAGGTACTTCATTCCAGATGCAATGCCACGCAGCATGTCCACCAGCTGGATCACTGTGAAATGTCCATCATGTTTCTGAAAATGATAAGGATTTTTACAGCATATAGCTCAGAATTAAAATGTGGCATCCCATGTTATTAATACACACTGCTGAATAGTAGTAAGAAGAGAGCAAATAACAAACTAGGAATGTACCAATCCAGTGTTTTTCCCAGATCCAAACCCAAATTCTGCCTAGGCTAGGCTGCAGTATAGTTTAAAATCCTTCGGTAAAATCGGTTTATTTTGAAAATAGTGGGACACTTTGATTATTACTTTTGCCAGCTAGAATGTGTTTATAGTAGGATTAGTATTGACTTATTAGTATTGGGCCAGTTGAACCGGTTGCCTCATGAAATCAGCTACCAGGTACTTAAAGTGCTGCAGTAAAATTACTGTATTTTTTCAGTAAAATTGTAGATATGTGTAAACTAGGGCTGTAATGGTACATGTATTCGGAAAGACATCATGTACCGAACCGTGACGGTGACATGTCTTTCAGAGAATACACGGTACGATGGAGAAGACGGGATTGAAATAATATGGAATCCCAGAGGGACCAAAAAGCGCAAGTAAATCATAAACCTGGGTCGTGGTGTGGTGCTATAGTGCCACCTACTGGCGTAACACTTAAACATACATGAAAATAAAAGCAAGAGTGTGTGTTTACTGGTTAATACACTGCTGTTTATTTAAAATAAATGAAAACAAGCTAAGCCTCATTCTTTTTGTTGCTTAACTTTGCTGTGTCGTGAACCGTACTGAACCGTGACCCCAAAACCGATGTACGTACCGAACCGTGACATCTGTGTACCGTTACACCCCTAGTGTAAATATATTAACTTCAGATTCTAAAAATGCCTCACTGCAGCGGGTTGTGGATAATGTTTGTTATTTCTATGACAGTGAAAATAGTGGAGGTGCAAAATTGCTTTAAGCACCGGGATAAGAACTAAAATGAAATCTGCTTACTAAAGGTGATGCTTTAATCTGTTGTCTCAATCTGTTCCAGTCTTTCTTGTATTGGGTGTCAATACTGAAACAATCTTTTAGGTCACCCCCCCTAGGCCGACCCAGACTGGATCATCTTATTAAATATTTTGTCTTGTGTGCAGACAACAATATTTGCATTTTCAGGATGATTTTGGATAACAGTTGCAATATTACACAAGGAATTGGACAAATAATGAATCGGCCTACAATCTTGGGACAACTTCATAGTAGTCAACTTCACCATTTACATTTACCAGACGCTTTTGTCCAAAGCAACTTTCATTCTCTAACTACAGGGGGCAGTCTCTCCCTGGAGCAACTTAGGGTTAAGGGTCTTGCTCAGGGACCCAATGGTGGTGCTGAAGGTAGGATTCGAACCCATGACCTCTTGGACCTCTTGGTCCGGTGGCAAGTATCCTACCCACTGAGCTACCTCCACCCACCCAAGTGAATGGACTTTCACTGAACAGGATACTAGCTATATCTGTTACATTGGTCATGAATTTTGTAAAATAATTATCAGTGATATTTATCATATTTTAAATGATCTTTAGTTAACTGGGCCGGTTTCCCGGACAGGGATTAAACCCAGTCCTGGATAATGTAATGCTGTGAATAGAGATTTTCCATTGAAAAGGAAAGGGCAGTTCAAGACCAGGCTTAATCCCAGTCAAGTCAAGTCAAGTAGATTTTATTGTCATTTCTACCATATACACAGAACATAGTAAAAATGAAACAACGTTCCTCCAGGACCAGCAACACAAGAGCAGAACAGAACCGAACACAAGTGCAAAACAGGACAGAACAAGAGCAACAATACCACTAAACGAGATGAGGACAAGACAACCCTGTCACTGGGTTGTCTGGGAAACCAACCCTAAATGTTAAATAATAGTTTGTGATTAAAAAGGCCACCAACAGCCTCTCAGCACCCCCATGGCCTGCAGGTTAAAAACCACTTGACTTGATTGTTTAGACCAGTGGTTCCCAACCTTTTTTCCTTGAAGCCCCCCTTGCCTGTGTCCAAGACGAGCCAGGCCCCCCCCCAACGCCAACCCGAACAGATACACAAAAAGAAAAGTGAATAATTACCAGCGGTTGTAGGTTTTTGTTCTTATACTCTTCTACATACACACACAAATGTTTCTCAAACATTGTGATTTTATGAATTTAATGTGGACAAATATAATTTTGGTAACCTCAGTGCAGAGTGCAATCTCTGGCGCCCTCCTAAGGGTGGGCCGGACCCCAGGTTGGGAACCAGTGGTTTAGACAACTGTTGTTCTAAGATTGTAGGCGAGTCAAAAGCATGGAAAAACTTGTATCTAGTACATCTTCCCTCCAGTTCAAACAAAATGTTTGGTATCGACAATGACAAAAATCCAATTCAGCCAATTCATCCAACTCCCAAAAGCAAATAATAAGCAAATGTGCTACAATAGTAGGTTTAAAATTAATTAATTTTAGTAGGCTTAAAAATACTCACCCTCAAAAATGAGTCCATTGTGCCATTCTCCATATACTCTACTACAATCATGAAAGGTTTGCCTGGGCAAAAATATGAGCGAGATAATTTTTTTGAAAAATATATTTTTAGAAATAAACATGAATTAACAATTAAATAACAGTAAAGGAAATTAAATGAACTATTTTCATGAACATTGTATTTTATGCCAAAAAACTTGCTTTTTAATAACCAGCATCCACACAATAAGAAACATGTTGAGGGGTGTATTACACAAAGGCCTAAAAAGTTGACTTTTTTTGCATGTTATCTTAAGGCTTGCTGAAAGACTCTTAATTGAAAAGCTTCATTCAATAAATAATATTTTAAAAAGAAGTTTTAGATACAGAAGCAGCAGCAGCACTTGAATTCATCAAATTCAAATGAAAGCGTAAACAAAAACAAAACAGCAGTGAAAAAAGGAAATGGAACGGCAACACAGGTGGCAGCTTTTGTTAAGGCAGGTGAGCCAAAGGACTCACATTTGACATTTTCACTAAAACCTCTGCTGCCTCACCTAACTCACACATTTATGACTACCACGATACTTAACACAGTTAACACAGCCTTTAGTCCACTGTAATAAGCATTTGTAAATGTTTTTATAGGTTTATGTCAGTAATGAAAGGTTTATGTCATTTAGACTTCAGTACTGGCCTTCAGTGCAAAAACACACTTTCTGTGAATCCAGGTTAAATACACAGTGATTCTTTCTGATAGTTTTGAATTCTTGTATGCTCTTACTTTTAGTTACCATGCCTTCCAGTCTGATGATGTTTGGATGCTCCAGTTGTTCCATTATGCTTGCCTCTCTCAGGAAACGCCAGCACTCACATTCAGCTGAATCCTGATTAAGAGTCTTAATGGTCACTGGGATCTCCCTTTTTTCTGCTGTGTGCAAGCGTCCGATGCAGACGTCCCCAAACTCACCTGTCAACACAGTCAGGCTGACATATTATAAATTAAATATAAAACATCATACATAACTTTTCTTTACCACGCAGTTTTCCCAGCTCCGAAAACACCTGAAACACCACCTGTTCAGTTAATTGCCCAGCTGTTCTCGAGCTGAAGGTGGGCGTGTAACTGGAGCTCCAGGACCAGTTCGGGAACCATTGACCCAGAAGACCTGATTGTTTTTAATGATGTGGAACTCTTCTGGGCACACATTTGTGGTTTCTGCTCGGCCTGTTAATAGTTAGCACTGTGAACACATTAAAGTAAGAACAGTTGCACATCGAGGGTGTGTGTGTGTGTGTGTTTGGTGTTAGATTAACAAGCTATTTATGGTACTTAATAGATGGGAGTCACAGTTGAGTAGGATGTTTTGTATCTCACATAACTACTGTTACATAACTAAAGTTTGGAATTGCCTCTATTATTATTCTATATATTAAATATTTGTTTACTATTTTTTAATAACATGTAAATATTTTGGAAATACACCAAAGCCTATGTATAGAGGGATTAACACTTCATTTGGGAATGACAAAACATATAAAATAAACCAAATTAACCTTTAATGTTATACTTTTTCAGTCTGTTTTTAAAGCTTCCTACTCAATTTTTGTGAAACCTGTGGAACTGTAGAGTACTAGCATCATATTGGTCACTGCACCTGCAACATCGAATCATCTTGCCTGACAGGATGATTGAATTTCACCTTGAAAAAGCAGCTTGTTAAACCCAAGCTGGCATCCCAAACAATCATACGCAGCAGACCCCACTGCCACAGGGGGAGAACCTCAGAGATATGGCCATGCACTGAACTTCTTTGACTCTCAGACTGTTTCTTCAGATAGTTTGCATGTTTCTGCGCATTTTTGGGTGCAAAATAATCCTAGTTATTTCACAGAAGCTGCACGAAATGCTAGAACATTTCCCACATCACGTAAATTGTACTAGCTTTAACAGATTAGAGATTTCATCAATGTACAAGCCAATAAAGTAATTACAAAGGAAGTTAACAGTGCACTCAATTATTCATGGCAAAATACCAAATCTATTACTTACAAGTAACTAATAATTACTGAATAGTTCACTAATAAATGATATAATATATTTATAACTATAATATATATAATTATATAAAATTGTGATTGTTGTGATCATTTGCAAATGTAAAGTGTTACCAGTAAAGATAAAGTGAATAGTCAAATTATTTATGCAGCACTTTTTACAACTGACATTTGTCACAAAGCAGCCTTACGGAATTGAGGTCTGAGCCCATAGTGAGCAAACCAAGCGCGACAGAGGTGTAGAAAAAACGTTTGAGGAAGACTAATAAAAAATACACAAACTTAACAACTAATGATGAGTATGAACGTCAAATGACTCTCAGCCACTCATCCAACAAAATGTACCTCTATGGACTCTTAGTTGTACCAACTCTGTTAGCCATAGCTGGTTTATCTGTTAATAAGCTTGTTCATGATTACCTTCTCGTTATTTATCGCCATGAAGACTTTCTTTTCTTTCTCTCCGGGTTGACCTGAGGAGGATGGGTTCCCATTTTGAGTCTTGGTTCTTTCTGAGCTTTCTTACTCCAGCCGAGGGAGTTTTTTTTGCTTACTCACTATGGGCTTGGACCTGGACTCTATAAAGCTGCTTGGTGACACCTTGATTGTAAAAAGTGCTGTATAAACAAATCTGTATTGAATTGAATAGTTAGCAGTAGTAGGATCAATTAATAGACTGGGAAGTGGTTAGGGAGTTGCTCCTGCAATCAGAAGGTTGTGGGTTTACATTTTACATTTTTGGCATTTAGCAGACGCTTTTATCCAAAGCCACTTCCATTCCGTAACTACAGGGGACAGTCTCCCTGGAGCAACTTGGGGTTAAGGGTCTTGCTCAGGGACCCAGAGATAGTATGCTGGAGGTAGGATTCGAACCTGTGACCTCTTGGTCTGGAGGCAAGCTACTGCTACTGCTACTGAGGTTCCCTTGAGCAAGGAACTGTCTCCACACACTGCTCCCTGTGTCCCCGGCTGCCTGGTGCTTCATTTGGAGAATGGGTTAAATACAGAGAAAGAAATTTCATACTGTTCAGTGTGCTGTGTTGTGTTCACATGTGACAAATGGTCACTTTACACTTACAGTCTATAATTAGTATATACATACAAGTGGTCTTTGGTAAAGATATATGTAAATGAAACTAGTGCCTGGAGTGTCACCTGTTCCAATCACTCTCTCAGTGAATATTCTGGCAGGATGCAGCTCCTTGGAAAATTCATATACTGCTTGCATAGGGTCTTCATACATGTCTGCATCACTGTCTTTTGTGCCAGGGAAGAGAACTGCAGAGCAATTAGAGAAAAAATGTGCATGGCTGTAACATCTGATTTCCAAACGCTATATTATTACTATGTGATTTACTTGTGATGTGATTTAACAGATACAAGATAAAACAGATTTTGCACAGGGTATCAGTTACGTCATATAGAATTCAAAGAAAGGTGCAAAACACTGTAATACATAGATGAAAATAACACTATTTAATGAGACAAATCAAACAAGTAATACAAAAATCACTTAAGAGCAAGTGGCTTAGCTTACCATGCCCGTTCTGGTACTCTGATGTCCTTTTCTTTTCTGATCTTAATTTGGTTTTGATGTACCACTGACACCTGCTTGACAGAAATAAAACAAATATTCTTACAGTGGTGCAAGAAAGATTGTGAACCCTTTAGAATGTTCCCTTCAGAATGTCCCAAAAGTAAACGAAGAGGACAAATGATTAAACAAATGGTCAGTATATTATTGAGGAATCCTATCCAATATTACCTCTCTCTGAATGGCAAAAGTATGGGAACCCCTAGGGTTCGCAGTTCATTTGATGGTGAAATTAGAGTATGGTGTTTTCAATCAAGGGATGACAGTCAGGAGTGAGTGAGCTTCCTGTTTTATTTAAAGAACAGGAATCTATCAACGTCTGATCCCCATGATTCCCACATACAGGCAGGCGCAATCGCAGACTTCCATTTGTGGTTCTTTATTAAATAAACTCAAAACCTCAAAGCAAATGGCACGAGGGCCTTAAATGTCACAAAAGGGAGAAATGGAGAACACAATCTGCTGTGCCCGTTTGGAGGGCTGGTCCAACGTCATACTATGTTGGATTGAGTTACACTACACCAGCGAAGCTGTCTAAAGCTCTGGGACATCAACAAACCACATTTTCCACAACAGCAACTCATCTGGGAAGTCATACAGAATCTAAGCAGATATCTAACAAATTGAGGACCTCAGATACTTGCCCCAGACAAGGTCAGTATTCATGAGCCATAGAGTCTTTTGAAAGAGATGCCAAGAGAAAACCACTGCCTAACCAAGAGTACCTAAAGGCAGCTGCTGGCCTAGTGGTTAGGGCACTTGCCCTCTGGTCAGGAAGTCGTGGGTTCGATTCCCAAGACCGCCAGGCACCTCTAAGATACCCTGAGCAAGGAACATTTACATTTACGGCATTTATCAGACGCTTTTATCCAAAGCGACTTCCGTTCCCTAACTACAGGGACAGTCTCCCTGGAGCAGCTTGGGGTTAAGGGTCTTGCTCAGGGACCCAGTGGTGGTGCTGAAGGTAGGATTCGAACCCATGACCTCTTGGAGGCCTCCAGAGGCAAGTATCCTATCACTAGGCCACCACCACCCCGTCTGCTCCCCGGGCGCTGTGTTTGTAGCTGCCCCCTGCTTCACTTGGTGAATAGGAAATGTTTGGTTGCAGCTGGCAAAGGTGGCACAACCATTTAAATTGGCAGAGTCTTCAGTAAATTAAATCATCATATAAAAACTTTTATTCACGTTCTCTCAGAATTATAAAGCCTGATTGATCCTGGAGGAAATTGCTTGTTAGGACTGAGTCGAGAACAATATAAGATACAAAGTCTAAAACAATCCAATTAAATCTCTGCAGAAAAAAACATACATTATGATATCTACGTAATACTGGATATAAATACTATAGATAATCAATTTACAGTTAAGTGAATTACTAACACAGATAGTATACATGAACTCCTGAATATAATATACAGTACCGGTCAAAAGTTTGGACACACCTTCTCATTCAACCATTTCCTTTGTTTTTTATTATCGTAGATTAATATTGAAAACATCACCTGTTGCTCTGATGACAGCTTTGTACACTCTTGGCACTTTTTCACTCAGATTCATGAGGAATCGACCTGTAATGGTGTTTAATTAACAGGAGTTTCTTCATCAAGAGTTCATTAGTGGAGTTTCTCTCCTTCTTAATGTGTTTGGGGTCATCAGTTGTGACGGTCGGGTTGGTCCACAGTTAGTGATCCTGTTCCACTACAGTTCTACTGCACATTATGGCAAGAACCACTTAACAAAGTAAAAAACAACAGTCCATCATTCCCTTATTACAGAAAAGATTCTGTTTTTTTTTTTGTTTACTGCATAATTCCACATGTTCCTTCATCAGTTTGTTTGTTTTCAATATTAATCTACAATGTAGAAAATAATAAAAAGCAAAGAAAAATCACTGAATGCGAAGGTGTGTCCAATCACTATGAAACACTATGTACTTAAAATGTGCCTAACCCTACCTTAATTTACCCCCGAAAATACACCAAAAATGGCTTTTCATTTGTGAAACCAAGCCCTTAATTTTACCTTAAAATTAGACTTAAGGCATGATTGTGAAACCCCTAAATATTGTAAGGCATTAATTCAAGTTCTATTATTTAAGGGGCAAATTTGAAAAAGCCTTAATCAGCCTTAATCAGTGCACAATTTCTCTTAATTTCTTGTATGGTAAATTAAGGCCATTTTAAAGGGTAAAACTAAGCCCTTTAGTGTTGTAGTGAATTATGGAAAAATAGAGAAAATTAGAAGGAATTAAGACTTTTCAAAAATTGTAGTAGACAAGGTGAGTTTTACTGTCTTACCGTCCAGTGATGAGGTAGAAAAGAGTGAGAATAAGCAGCAGTGTGAAGCCGCCTACAGCTGCAGTGACAACAACCAGCACCTGACCCTGATCTGCAGTCAGATCTGCAGCGGAAAAAAGAGAGTAAAGTGTTTCTCAACTATTCTGAACGAATAACTACAATATTAACACACAGGTGTAAAAAGCAAGCCCTTTACATGGATCAAGCCCTGTACAAGTGAATCACACTGATTATCTCATTACAGTGACCATCAAAGAGGGGGGTACATTAGGCAGTAAATGAACAGTCAGTTTTTGAAGTGAATGTGTTGAAAGCATTAAAGGGCAAGTATAAGGATCTGGCAACTTTGCCACAGGCTACATTGTTATTGACTTGGGGACTGCCTCAAAGCATCCGCAAAACTGCATGTCTGGTTCTTGGTATACATAAGGGCTGCACGATATTAGGCAAACATGCGATATGCGATAATGTTGTTGAGTGTTGCGATGGCGATATCACATGTGATAAGTGAGTATAAACTTTGCCTTTATAGTGTTAATGTTTTTCTGCTTTGGATTTGCTGGTAACAGAGACTCCAGACACTGACTAGTCTATGCAGA
>JBBPDC010034965.1:0-12088 GCA_037974485.1 Hemigrammopetersius urotaenia | reverse complement strand
GGGCAGGTGAAAACAAAGGACACGTGACACGAGCACAAACCTAGAACGCATATCAAAATAAAAGACCCAAAACCCAATAAAGACCCAGAGAAAAAACAGAACAGAACAAGCATAAAACGAAACAGAAAAACAGCGGCCCCTAACGGCCATCAACCGTGACATTCTCCCTGTTAGAGAAATCCAAAAACCCATTACCGTGCAAATTGGCAGCTAATCACTACAGAGACATCAAGACATTTTAATTCAATTTTTTTAAATCAAGTAAAAATCTCTAAATGTTATTAGAAGATTTGTTTTTCCACATGAGATTCCTCATTGTTACAAAGCATTCAGTTCTTGGCATCCCATGCTCCATTCGCACGAACCCAACCCTGAAGGAAAGGCAGTATAACAGGTTTTATGGGAGCAGCACAACGTTTCGTGGGAGTTGCTCAGCTCATCCTCCAGGCATGTCTTCTCCTGTCGTCAAGGCTGAAAGGGCAGAGAGGTCGTAGGACCATGGCAATGTAGAAGGGAAAAAACTGAGCAGGAAAAGACAGGCGATGATCCAATTACTACTCGAGGCAGGAACACAACCCTGTCTGACGACACATTCTCTAGGAAAGCACCCAAAATTGTCATTGGCGTGAAAAGGCCCTGCACCTGTTGTTCTGACCTCCATTTTACCAACTTGTTTCAACTGCCCAAATTCCAATGGCAAGAAGGCATGGAAGACAGTACTTGAGTTCTTGCGCTTGAGGGAGAGACCAAGCTTATTGAAGGAGAGACCAAGCTTACTGAAAGTCGAAGCCCAAGAGAGGAGGTACAGTGGCCCACTGACTGTTCCAACATGAAGCATTTGTATTTAAATTGAGACAACCATCATGCACGTACCTAACGTAAACAAGCGGGACACGGTTTTGGATGGGGTGTGATGGTCTTCAGGAGTCGATTACATTTTTTTTTAATAATCATCAGAAACCACCACACACTTTTCTAAACCAGTTTCTCATGCTGATTTCAGATCTGCTTTCAGTTTTTTTCAGTCACATCAACTTGTTGAATTATGAGTAATATTAGATTTGCAATAGACTTGCATGCAGTTTTTATTAAACTACAGGCACTAATCAAGAAACTGTTTCAATTGTGTAGTCAGACAGGCCACACTGTGGCATAGATATAATGATCAGTGTCAGTCAACAACCACTGTTTCTTCAAAAACACTTAGCATGTGAGTATTATATGCTAATTATACTATCATACAATATATAAAAAAAACTGTACGTGCTAGGAAAAACTAAACACAGATTTGAAATCAGCATGAAAACACTACAAAGGCCACATAAACTTATCTCTGATGATTTTGACCTGTTGACCTGTGTTATCAAAATCCAGACATGTGTCTATGACTATGTGTCTTAAAATAAAGTGGAAGAAAAAGGGTGGGAGGGCCAATGCTATGAATGCAACCACACACAAACCACTATGTTTTAAATTTCAAACCTCCGCACAGTGCCGTGTGAGCCTACGGAGTTCTAGACCAATCTACGCTCTTTACAGGCTCAGATTCTCAGAAGAGACACCAGACACATTTACAGTGTCACTGAATAACAGGCGACCTCTTGGATATAGTGGTCACTCAGTCTAGCTGCTGTTGAGCCAAAGAAGCTCAGAAAAACTTCAAGCCCAAATCAGTGACAAATCAGCTCAGGATTTGATCCATGACACTTCAGTATTCCCAAGCAATTCCCAACATTTCAATATTCAAGATTTTCTGAAATTGTAACTACATTAAATGAAGAAGAACCATATTTGTATAGCTTGGAGGCAACAGGAGTGCTTATACTTTGGTGTCCATAACATATAAAAAAAAACTTGATTCTTCACAACACGTCACATCTACACAAGACACTTTTTTGCATCACAATACATAACGATGCACTGCAGACTTTGGGAGGTCTGGTGTAGTCAAATCATTAGAGTCTGTCATTAGAAGGGGTGTAACAATATACAAATAACCTAGTATATGTATTGTGGTTTTTGCACCATTATACATTTTCACACAGAATATGGATGTAATTATGTACATTTTCTGAGGTTTGATTCTGAAGGCAGGATTCAATATTTCAAAAATGTCTTGACTCCACAGAGCTATAATTATATTTGGCTTTGTCTGCTAAGCCCCCCCCCAAAAAAAACCACATTCAGAAAATTTATAAAAAGGTCATGCATTTGATTGCGGGTGTGTAAGCCCCACCCCCTGCCCAATTAAGACAGGAAGCACCCACTGAGTACTGACGGTGATTTCCACAGAAGAGGGCAGATGAGAGACACTCAGAACAAACATTTTGATTCGCTGTTTGAAATTCAATTTGTTTCAATGTGTTCATTATGTTCAATCTTTGCTCTCCATAGTAACAAATTCATGAGTTATTGTATTGATGGTTAGAGTTTATACAATCCCTCAAATGTAAGGAAATAAAACACATTCAATACTTTTGTCATTCAAGCTGTATTCAGTTAAAAAATTACATCAATAAAAGCAATCAATACCCTTTATGAATAAGCAAATACACTCAGAACAGCCTTTATTGTTCAGTTTGAAAGGCCTTAACTATAAAACAAACAACGTCTGATAAAAGCAGATGCAGAATAGAATCAATTGTCCGGCAGACTGAAACACATTCATTTTAAGGTAGAAGACAAAAGCATTGTAGTCAAACCCATAGGCTGACAACAGGTTTGCCATGCTCTATTGTCTATGTTCATTACTCATGCTGCTCTATTAATTAGCTGCTAATTAGAAATGCAGATACTCATTATATCACGCAGGCAATCATAGAAACGTATCACAACGCATGGTGATACCTGGGGGACATGAATGGGGAACAGAATGACCCCATTTAGCTCTCGATCCATAGAGACAAAACAACATGCAAAATAATGGCCGGTCATGCAAACAAGATGGGAATGCGAAGCACACTTTGTCTGCCCAACACAGCCTCACTCAGAGTACGTTTACAGGTCTGTTCTTTAAGAATATGTCCGGTCAGTTGCCCGTTTGTAGTTACTGGACTTCCCTTACATAAAGTCCTAGTCAGAAAACATCAACACAAAGGCCTACACCAAATGGTTGTAGAAACAGGTGCATGTGCAATGATGCTGGAAGAAATATGAAGAATATGGGGGACAGTAACACTGGCTGATATGGTTTTGTGCACCAAACCTAGAAAGATGCCTCTGGTTATATTCTACCAACCTGACCTAAATACATCATTTTTGTTTCTGGGAGAGAAAATGAAGGATGCTCCACATACCAGGAACGCAATTTAAAATCAACCAAAAATACACTTCTGGAGCAACGACACAGACGAACCACTTCTTTTGTAAACGAGACAGGGTGAGGAACCCTTTTAAAGTTTCAAGAACCATTACCTAATGTAAATTAGTAATGTGCTAACGTTCTCTGGCCAAGTAAACACCAATTAAGTGTTTTTGCTGGAACCATGCCTGGCGGGCAATGTGTGGAGAGAACCGAAGACAAGCTATTTCTCACTGAGTAATTTGAAAACGCAGAAAATTCTGCTCTCTTCACCTGCTCAATGCGGCTCTTGTTTCTCTATAGTGTCCTCTCACCTCAGAGAGCACAAGAGGGGTCAAACTTCGGCAGCCACACATGCATCTCGTTACGGGAGAAAAACGATAGGAGGGTTAGGTTGGCTAGGAGAAATGAGGATGTAGGTTTCCCCTGTCCAATGTCTCGCTACTAGAGCAGCATCCAACAGAGTGCCTTAAACATATAGAGGGAAATGACTCTCGCAGGCATTCGACCTTTAAATATAAGGACAGCTCTTTGAAGGTAGCACTCACAAAGTTGCGGGCTGCAAATGTAAATGGCCTGCTGAGCTTGTGGGTTTCGAGTAGCAGGTTCTCATCATGACCTGCTGATCTTTTTCAAAATGGACCTGCTGGATACCGCAGTGATGGATTAGCACAAGGAAAGAATCCCATCACCTCCATTCTGCCCTCATTTCCGAGCATCTGTTAACACTTCCAGTGATGTCTTCATCTCAAGCTGACATGGCAAATCATATGCATCGGCCGTCTGCTGGGGATCTATTGATGGTGGGTCAAGTGAGAGGCACTCCCTAGTATGGGGCCCACCATGGCTTGCGCGAGCGACCGGGTGAAAAGAGTGTCGCGTGTTTGCACACAGCTGCATCACTTCACGATGGAAGATTTGAGACTCTAGGGAGGAAACCTAGAGCCTGACCGACTAACACTCGCCCTGTGGACTGACCATTATTTACGCGCAGAAAGACTAATAACTTGTAACCAACCTCTGAAAAATAATCGGCTTAATGTGAACACATTAAATAATACTCCAAATGCAACCTTTGGCAAGAGCATAATTTCAAACCTCATTTTCCTATGAAGAGAACAGAGTAATAAGAAAAGTAAAATGAATAGCAGAAAGCTCAATGTAGCAGCATACATATATTTAAGAATTGGGTTGATGAAATTTAACAATGCAATTTTTTAACAATGCAATGAAAACAAAGTGTGATGGTTCAGTTGCTATGGTAACTGTGGTTGTTACTAGGCGGTTGCTATGGCGCTGCCTGGTGATTTCTATGTTTTAGTGTCACGCCAAAATTCCAAGCAGGTTCAGATGAAAAGCGGCGCTTTCTTGGGCTATAAAGAGAAAATTTTAAAAAATAACCGAAGAAAACAATAATGTGAATGCGGCTGCAATCACACTAATTACATCAGCCAATGTTACCATCCCTCGAATGTATAGCGATATTGGCAATAAAATCTTCATCTCGGCCAAAAACGTATGTAAACAGCAGCAAGAGGAGCAGAGTCTGTGTAATACGGGACAGTGTGTGCTGCTACCATTTGTTCACGCAGCACCCACTCGAGTATGACTCATCGTCCTTACATCACACGTCCTTATAATGGCGCAAGGGGAATGGAGCTGGGGGTGGTAGTGGGGGGGTCTAAATGTATCAAAGATGCATTCTCCATCACTGAGCACTGAATACCTTTCAAATTATCGCTTCTTCCGAAATAGAAAATTTCATTAAGCTGTTATTCATTATTATACAAAACAGCACCGTTACATTCAGCTGTGCTGCAGATTCCATACCCTGAAATTGGGACGCTTTCTTTTAATGACATGCATCTACTGGAATTGGGGGACATTTTCATACACCTCACTAACAGCGTCACATAAAGATGAAAGCATACTTGCGGTGCAAAATTTCAAGCGGATGTCTCAGATGTAAAAATCTGCCTCCTGATAACAAAAGCATATTAATGAAGTGTTGTCATATCAATTGGCTCAGCTATCCAAACAAGAGTCTAGGTGGTGGGATATCTTGCCATTCGTGTGGAGCTCTGCGCCAAGTTCCGGACCGCAGATGTTGTTCGCATTCTCTGTAAACACAAGGGGTCTGGGGAGAGATCAGCACTAAAATAGAAGCAAAGTCACATGTGATTTCAGTTTAGGGTTCACCATCGTTTGAGCATAAAAGTCCATCATTCACACTGAACACGCATGGGAAAGCATCAAGACCTAGCATGAGATGTGCTGTGTCTGATGTTTGAGTGAAGGGCTGAAATGAAGGACTGTACAGTGACAGAACTCAGTGTCAGCTTTAATCCGAGGATGCTGATGTCCACATCAGGGGAGCTGTGCAAGAATTACAGGCTTGTATAAAGAAATGTTCTTGGTTGCCCCATTTTAAGAGACTGAAAGATATTTGAAGACTGGCTGCTCAACTGTGTGGCTGCATCTTTAGCTCATGGGCCAAAGAACCTTGTGTGAAGTACTGGCATTTGCCTTTGGAGTGCTCTGCCATTTCGCAAGATTCAAGATGTTTGTCACATATGCAGTTATATAAGTACAACGTGCAGCGACATGTAACCCTGAATCACTCCTTAGACAATGCAATAACAGAAAATAGAAAATTAAAAAGAACAAATAGACAAATACACACAATGTAAATGAAATGAAATGCTATATATGCAAACTATAGAGTAAATCTGAATATAAATAATAAAGAATAAACATAATCGGGCATTATTAAATGAGCCTGGTGTGAAGTTGTGGTATATTTTTTTTACTGGTGAAGCATCAGCACCAGTACAAGAATATACACAAATGCACAAAAAAACTATTCAGCTAACCTGATTTTTCATAAGAGTCAATGCTTTTAGGCATGTAAAACCACAAGTAGAATTATAGCTACGTTCTCATTTCACCCAGAGGGGCCACCAAGCCTATGCAACATCTGTAGATGTCCAATCACTCCTTTGAGAGCCTGTGTTGAACTACTTAATCTATCAGAAGAGGCTAGTAGAGTCCAAGCTCTCTGAGAAAAGCATGTGCTGATGCCGTTTTAACCGAGCGGCAGTGTTTATTCCACCTGGCTTATCAGGAGGTCACTGCTGGCGTGTCTCTGTAAAACCAGGACTGGAGTTTTGTCTCCTGAATTAGAGCGCATAGCACTCACAAATACAACAGGACAGGGGAAAAGTTCCACTTTTCTACTTTATTTCATTTTAACTGATATACTTTATATACTTGATATACTTTGATATACTTCAATGTATACTGATGTATCAATATTATTGCACAGCCCTAAAGGTTTTATTTTACATTAGGTTAATCAGTCCAGTTACTGAAGGAACCATGAAACAGGTGGTTTATGCATAAATGTGTATATGTTCCAGCCAGTGCATACAAAGATCCTCAAATAAAAACAGACATTCTGCACTTTAACCTCAGTTGTTGTTGCTGCACTTCCAATCCAAAGTACGAGTTCGAGCCAAAACAAAAATAGTCACTGTCCTATTGCTTACAGCCTGCACCATAGCGTCCAACTATCTGTGCATCTAAAATAGCTTTTACCATGTAACCTAACAGCAAACAGTCAGACTTCAATTATCAGACTGGAATCCAAACTTAATGACTGCAATTAGGCGCAACCGAATTTGGCTTAAGGCTACAACACAGCAACTAGTCAGGCCTGTATTCAAAAATGTCCTAGAGAGGACAAAGTGTTTTGTTGTAGCAGTGATCCAACTGTAATTGAGTAATCATCACAATTTGGTGGAGTTATAATATTACTTTTTTGAGAAATAAAGAGCTAAATTGTTTCCTGCATATACAATGAGGGAGCAGCCATGTGTCAGGGTGACGTGCAAAACTTCGCTCCAATCCCTCCCACTGATCCAGTCCAGCATCAGCCGTTAGAAAAATGCAGCTGTTACAATACATTAATGCTAAATAAACACTGATAGTAGCTCTGTTTGTTCAGGGCATTATCCATATTTCAGTACTGACCGTTTTGGAACCCAGACCAATTTAGAACCAGCCTGAATCGGTGTGTTTACATAAATAAAGCCATTGCGTGGTTATGAACTGTTCACGGTGCAGCTGGATGGCCTAGTGGTTTGGGCGTTGGCCCTGCAATCAGAAGGGTGGGGTTCGTATCCCAACTGTTAGTGTCACCACTGAGGTGCCCTTGAGCGGGGTGGTCCCTGGGCCCCTTGTTGGGGCAGCCCACTGCTTCACTTGGCGAATGGTTTAAATGCAGAGAATATCTGAGTGTGTGTTGTACTTGTATGACTATGCATGTGACAAAAGCATCCTTTTAAACAAAAATCCAAGCCTTTGTTTTCATACTTAATAATCCATAATCCAAACTTCTCACTGGCTGCTCAGAATGACCTTCATCAACCAGCTGTTAAAATAAATTAATGCTGCATGAACACTGATAGGAGCTCCATAGTAGACACTTGCTGTCTACTATGCACAAAGTTATTTTATTATTTACGTTAGTAAATAAATACTATTATACTATTTAAGTATTTTGGAATATGACTTAAAACTTGATTTTTGATTGTGCATTAACAGTAACATTATGAATAACACCAGCCAACTCTGCATCACAACAGCATGTGAAAACAGATCATTACTCACATCCCCAAAAGCCATTACCCACCACTGGCAGAACTGCCACACTGAGTGCCAACAACACTAGTAACATTACGCAGAGTGGGAAGAGCTACACAAACAACTTTAATCTCTGCTCTGCCTCTTAAGATTTTCCAATGTGCTCTAATGTGGCTAGTACACTGGCAAATGAGATTTGTGGGGCTCTACCACTTACATCACGGAGCTCTATGACAGCACAGCACCATCAGATTAGTGGCTATTTCTATCAGCTGGTGGAGCAGGACGGTTCTTCGGGCAGTTCTAGGAAAAAGGTTTCCCAAGAGTGTGGGGGGGGGGGGACACAGAGTTCACAGCCTGTACACAGCCATAAATCCAAACTGGATTTCTTCCATTTTTGCTATAAAAGTGACGGGGCAGAACCTGAGTGTGGAAAGACAAGCTGATTGTAATCCGGCCTGGAAAACAAGTAAAAGTGACCAAGACTTTCTCAATGAGCTGGCAAATTAAGTGCAATGTCACTGAAGGAACAGACCAAAAAAAGTACGTGTGCTATTATCAAAAGGCTCAGTGCATGAGAGGAATCGTCATTAGAACATCCCGAGACAGCATGTTAATATGGGAAAACACAGACAGATCACAGGTGCACGTTAAGAGGCCAAACCACAGACCATAACTGAATGACTGTATAAAACAAGTGTGTATGAACAGTGCAGCTCGTTTCATCTGTCCTACGTCCAGGCAGACCAAAACCACAGATATAATCAGCCATGATGAGGGGAGGAGAACCAATGC
The DNA here is from genome assembly GCA_037974485.1 of Hemigrammopetersius urotaenia. Classification (NCBI taxonomy): domain Eukaryota; kingdom Metazoa; phylum Chordata; class Actinopteri; order Characiformes; family Alestidae; genus Hemigrammopetersius; species Hemigrammopetersius urotaenia. The sequence goes on along the minus strand of JBBPDC010034965.1, from coordinate 3,348 downwards.
CATGTCCAGAGGTGCAGACAGGAGCTATTGCAAGGTGAAAAAAAAACTCTGTAAAATTTCCGTTTTAGGAAATGAAAAAACGGATCACAGACAAAAAATAATTCTGTCAAACGTTGCATATCACAGCCTAATCAGATATCAGTATTGCAGTGGCCGATATCACGATAAGGATTAACAGGCAATGTTTAGTGCAATCCTGAACCCTCATTCCTATCATTACAACTGTAAAGACATAAGAGTCTGCGAGTGTCTCATAAATTAACCCATTTTATATCTAAACACTCTCATATACTTCTCAGTGGCTCTCGATTATACAAAATTTTACTGAAAAAAAACTTTTAATTTCCCTTTTAAAGGAGCCATGTTCTACATTTTCCTGTTTCTTATACATAATTCATTCTTACATGACTTCGTGTTAAACAGGCTGTTTTGTTGTGCCTTTAAGACTGATATTTCTTTCTGATTGGCTGTCCTATATTGCAGTTCATTCAAAAAGCAGCACAGGGCTGAAACCCTCCTCGGAATTTCAGCATGAATGGGTGAGGCTAAAGTGCTGTAAACTGAATAAGCAGATGTAAAATGTCCTATATTACCCATACAGTCGTGTTTTTATATGTAATATGGTCATAACCATAAAAAATATAAAATAAAATAAAATAAAATAAACAGATTGTTGTAAGGATTATTTAGCCTTACAACACCCTGCCTGTACATCTCTCCATGAATAGATTTTAAAAATAAATTTTAGGCCAAGACCTTCATCAATCATCATATTCATAACCGTGTCATACGATAACTGTCTGTGAGGTGGCTTTTAGACAGATTAAACCCTACAGACGTCTGGTTTCCGTTGCCGCTGCCGCTGTGAACGACTGACACAGCAAGTTTCCCTAGAATGAAGCATTTGAAATCAGAACGCTCTGAATGACTTTGTTTATAGTTCAACTGCCCGACAATGTCCAATTTTGGAAAAATGGGTGGACTTCTCCTTGACCTTAATAAAAATGGAAAGAGGTGATGGAACATGATCACAGCCGTAATTTAAATCAGTCCCTACTCAGATTACTCATATCCCCAGCGCGCAGTATCAAGTGCATTACGAATGCTTGAAAATCTGAGCATGATGTACAGTACTGTGCAAAAGTCTTAGGCTCTTGGGCAAACTGCTTAAAGAAATGTATCTGAGCAGTGAGGGACTTTCTGCCAGCAAACTGAAACTCCATCAGCAGCTCCTGATTTAATCTAATGAAGTATCGATTGAACTGAACAAGGTATTAGAGGTATCTGATAAGAAATACAACATACATAAAACATACATAAAATCAGTACTCAATACACAATACTGTATTAATATCATCTGTATCCATTCTAACATAAGCTCTTTAAACATACTGCTCAGCTAAATAGGTTTTAAATATCATTTTCCTCACGTGTCTATACTTTTGCATGCATGTTCAAGCCCCTGTATGATCATCTAGGGGGACGCCACAAAGCAACATGCAAGTAAAAAAATCAAGGGAAGGCAGTAATTGTAAGGCTGTATAAAACTTGCAAAAAAAGCTGAGTTTTAAATGTAAACAAGCTGAGTTTACATTTAAAACCAGTTGTTAAAGTCTCTGTGTCATTTCTGCACTTACTGCTTGTGCGGTTAGATCCAGGGGCCAGTTTTCCGAGTTCCTGCCCTTTGTGTCCTCAAGCGAGGATGCAGCAACACGAAGTGTCCCACGGTCCAGCGTGGTTTGTTGACACTGGCTCTCTGCTTCTCTGTGAGGAGTTGGGAGGGGATTACTACACGCTGAGTGAATGAGTTGGGCTGTGTGAAACGGCCTGAAGGACGGAGCTTGTTATCAAAGGCTTCTAAATTACAGCACGGTGCTTTCGATTCAGTTTTCCAAAACAAAGCAGAAGCCAGTCCAGCACAGGCTTCACCTCAGTGGACGAGGAAACTATGGTGGCTTAAGGGAACCTTTGGCAGTTTGGACAAAATAACAGAGGGAGTGGTTTGAGCAGAGGGAGGGGAAAAGGGAATGGAAGGGCTGAGACAAAAGAGCGACCGAATGAAAGCGCGAGACAGACACAAGTAGAGCTAGGTGACCCCACTAAGCCTCTTTACCGCTCTGACTGTACTGTTCGCGGGCAGGGATGGTAGATTAGAGGCCAGCAGGCACTTTAGATCTCCTGACTGCTAGCCATGCAGCATTATAGAGCTAAAATTAGCTCCCAGACGATCAAGTTTGGATCCAGGGGACAAAGTACAAATCAAGGGTGCTATTCAAGTGGGCATGAGAAGCGATGACAAATCAGACGAAAGAGGGCTCCCATTAGAATCATTTTCTGGGTCTACTTCATTCTGTCCAGCCAAGAAGGAAACATGGGTCAGTGCTGTTTCAATCCAAATAATGTATTTAGAAGGAATTCCAGCAAACATTGGCTGCAAAAAGTAGTCCAAATACTAAAATGTGTGCAGAAGAATGATGACAAGCAAACACTGGCCCCAAATGTATAACGCTCAAGCTCATAGCCAAGACAAACAAGTGTTATTGGTTCACAGAAGAATAATCAAGACGTCGTCAAGAACAGTTTCTGACCATGTTGATCAGTTCTTTTCCAAAAAACAGTTTCAAGAAAGCCCAAATGTTTTGCATAATTAGAGAAAGTGCCAAAAGAAAGTGGACCAAAACAGGAACAACATAGTCCATGGTGGGCCAGACCATCATAATCAATCAGGTGTTCAATAATTACATACCACAATGCCCATGCAAAGCTTCTTACAAAACAGAAGACCTAAAGAAGCTCTTAATGAATGGAAAAACAACCTGTGTCCCATCATCATAGATGCTAACCACTTCCTTATAGTGTTCATAACCGCAGCCCCTTCAGGAAGATTTTGAAAAGTTGGACGGGTCCAGCAACATCTAATCAACGTACTCAGGAGGAATGACCAAACCTCAACTCTGAGCAAACATGTAATCACCAGGAAGTCAGCCTTCCAGCACCACTTCTGTAGAGGAAAGGCTTACATAGGAATGCCACTTTGTACCATTACTACATAATTAAAGGATTCAGATGTAAACAAAGTAATTCAGAGTAATGCTGCTTTCTTGGCCACAGTGGTGATGAATGGAACGAGGCGTCTGAAGAGTTTAATGAGTCTAAAAGCTCCATTATAAAGTTTGTACATTGTCAGGAATACAAAAATAAGGCAAACAAAACAGTACAATCAATAATGAATTGTTTTAGATTAATCAACATTAATATTATATGCATATATTAGGGTGGAGGTAGCTCAGTGGGTAGGATACTTGCCTCCAGACCAAGAGGTCATGGGTTCGAATCCTGCCTTCAGCA
>JBBPDC010034944.1:0-12090 GCA_037974485.1 Hemigrammopetersius urotaenia | reverse complement strand
TGTGTGTGTGTGTGTGTGTGTGTGTGTGTGTGTGTGTGTGTGTGTGTGTGTGTGTGTGTGTGTGTGCATGCGTGCATCCATGGTTGTGTGTCTTTTAATGCATGATTTACTGGGATTTGTTGAATTTAATTCATTACAATTTAAAGAAATACATTGTACTCTTTCTCTCAATCTACAGGTATTGAGTTCAGGCCTTAATCATTAGGTCTTAATCCAAGTCAGGTGAAGACCACTGCAGACCATAATAAATTATGTGAAGTGCTGATCTTTGTACTTACACTTAACATCCTTGGGTTGTAAGCAGCTGATTGAGGATCATACACAGCAAAATAAGATAAAACATTAACATTAACTTTTGTAATCTTCACTGTTCAAAATGTTACTAAAAATGGAAGAGATGGTTCTCTAAAACATATTTTAAAAAAATACTAGCATTTTAAATTTGCCTACACTAATCCTAGAGTTAAATGTTGAAAATAAGGTAAAATATGGGAAAACTATTCTAAATCAAGAACAGGAATACTGTTAAATGGACTATGTTGCCATTGTGTGTGTGTGTACAGTGCATCTGGCATCTACAATAAAATGCCCGTTCAAATACAGCATGACAGCTATTTTGCTATTGAATCCAGGGCCAGTCTGTAACAGGTTGTCAGACATGCAAAAACTGTTGGAAAATTTCCTGAGGCATGCTCAAAGTGGCCCAGGAAGAAAACAGCATGCTGAAATAGAAACCACAGTGAACCGCGATCTCCCTCTGAGTTAAAGAGGACACTCATGCACTCTGACATGCGGCTGGTTCTTTATGACAGGCTTCCTTTGGTTCGTTTTCAGCCCGGTCCGACGCGCAGACGGCCGATGTGCTGCGCCATGACTCTGTGGCTGTGGAGAAGGGGAGAGTGAGAGGGAGATGGGGGAGGAGATGGCAAACGTGTCAGATGCTGCTATTAGGCCCAGCGTGCTTTAACACTGTAATGCAAAAATGTGTCTACACGGAGGAACACATTATTTCTAACCTCTGCCAGAGAGCATATCCATTTTCTTTTTAAATTAAAAATGTCGGGCCAAGAGAGGAGACTTGCCATGGAGCATTACTATCAGATCAGCCCGCCGTAGTGTGCCCCTCAGGGAGAGAGGGAGGGCGGGAGAGAGAGGGAGAGAGAATGAAAGAGTCAAGGGGTGTTACATATAATGGTGAGGAGACTGAGAGATGAATTGGAAGACAGTAAGGTGAAGCGTAAAAGGAGGGCATAAATGAAACAGGGAGAAACGAGATTGAAAATTGAGAGCTTTAAGACGAGGTGGATGAGGGATAGAAGAGAAAGATCAGTAGTTGGTGAAAAGCAAACAAATGGGAGGGGAGAGTGAAATGTGAAGGCCTGAGCAAACACACACACTATTCTGAATAAATAAATATGGGAGTGATAAGCTATACAGTAGAGAACACAAACCCTCAGACCTCTCTTGGCATGTGTTTTGGATGGGGAAAATACGGTGATGCTCTTACTACTATTCAGATCAGGTTCGCTGCTATGGGCTCCAAGGGCAACTTAGCATGCTATGTACTCCCGCCGGCCTGTATGCTGTGTACATATGCTCTGTAGGCTTCCAGTGAAGTACATGCCCACAGTGGTTAGATATGTATGAACCTGTTCCCCCCGACACATTCTCCCTGTTCACCATCTGAACCAATATTGATATCACTTTCTTGTCTGGGTGTCCCCCACTGCATCACTCTCACTCTTTCTAGTTAGCAGTAGCTAGCTTACGTTACATGCCGTGAGTATCAGCTTTGCACTGCTGTGAGAAAATGAAAGCAGTGGAGATGTGTGAGAACATCAGCTTCTTTCATTCACTCTTCCTCTTCTTTGACTCCGTAATTCACGCCTGGGAGCTAATAACTGTGTTAGCTATATTGTGTTGGTGAATATGGTTAGCTTAGCAAGCCTAGAAAGAGGTTGGCGCAGTACTGAGGCATTCCGATTGGGGGTACAGTTCTCTCTGTGATGCAAACATCTGTTCAAAGCTGTAAAAGTTGAGAATAAAAGATGTTTTGCTTGACAAACAGTGTACTCTCTCACACTCGCCATGGTATTAATGTTCTAGTGCTGTTGGTGTTCATTGTAAACTGTACAATACGGATGTGCATTTATCTCCACAATATCTTCAAGGCTAATAAGTTTAAAATGTAATTAAAGTGTTTTGGGAGCATGTTTAGGGGCATTTTTAGTGTTTACAGTGTGTGTATGTATACGTTTACCAAAAGATAACAACGTGGTTTTTCCCTATACCCGGCTGCTCTTGGAATTTATGTACTATATACATTTTAATATAATGTGTTTTTGTGGCACCACATAGTGGTCATGCATTTTTAGAAATACTGACTATACTGTTGCATAGGCCATCCCAGTCACCAATGTCAATCACTCGTACCATTTGCTTCTGTTCAGACAGAGCACATACTGAAACTCTGTCACAGTTTCAGGACAATAAGAGTTGAGTGAACTAGTTGAGACAGAGATCTGAAGAAACTGGAAGGTCCCTGGGGCAGTTTTTATAGGCCTAGCTCTGCTATTATATGCAAAGACATGGCTGTTCTTCGAAGCATCTTAAACGAACGGGGGTATTGCTAAGTGGCTTGAGAGCACTTGTGTTCAGGGTGTACATGTGTACTCTGCACATACACTCATGCATGCACGCGCACATCCTAATCTTTAGTGGCTGAGATGTTAAAGGGATTGACTAATATGGTGGGATAGCTACACTTTTAGCTAATGGAGCTCATCTCCACTGAGCATCTCCAAATAGTGCTCTTGACGCAGCCTGTGTTTGCGATCGCATCATTTCAGAGTGTGTGTGGTGGGAACAATAAGAAGTATAATCATAATATTTGGACTGAGTTTTCTGAAGAGCACAGACTAGTCCCTTCTGAGAGAGCAAAGTAGCATTAGCTGGTGTTTTTATGCTAAACAGTGTTCGCAGCAGGCAGGGCACGGTAATGAGTGACTCTGTGAACTAGGAGGGATGTTTTAACTTTAAACACCTCAGTAACTGCCTGTGTAAGTGGAATAAAAATGTCTTCAACAGCCATGCAAGGTAACATTTGGTTCCCATTGCTGGCTAATGAGTAGGTATGAATAAGGGCCTATCTGGGTGCCTGCAGGGAAACGGGGCTACTTAACTGCTGGAAAACCATCAAATGTAATGGCTGCAGAATGTAGACCACCTCCCTGCAGTGGGACCAAGGTTATGCAGACCTTTAAGTGCATGTGTGCATGTGTGTGTGTGTGTTGATGTAAGCGGTGGGATGTCCAAGAATTGAATTGTCCAAATTTAAGTCACTTTAACGTAGTGCAGGAGCAAAATGATTCCATTTTATACTATGAAAATGTATCATTTGCAAACATCACCTTCACAGGGGGCCCAAAACTGTCAAAATTGGTGTACAATCTACTTTGGAGCCATCCAACTGCAGTTATCCTTCCTAATTGTCCCCACACCCCACCTCTGCTCCTGATGTGTTTCATTAGGCACTTGATCTGATTTCAGATTAGTTTTAAAATATGCACATGTAAAGGAATGTGTGTGAAGTATTTTATATATGTGTATGTCTTTAGTATATATGCAAAATTCCATATTTACATTATTTACATTATTTTACAATTGCAACATTTAGTAATGTTAAGTGCATAGTGTTTGCATGCGTGAGCTCTGTTTCATCCCATCAGAAACTATGTTTGGGACTTTTCATTTGAAAATGTCCACAGGGTCTTGTTTCATGTATATAGGCACAGCTGGTATAGAAGATTTCTTAAATTAATTTACCTGCACAGCCATACCAACCACAATTGTCTTTTCTGAACTTTCTGTTTGTTTTAGGGCTGCGTTTTCTGCTTACTTGACTGTATAAAGCGAACGTATTATGTTCAAGTGTAAGATTAGCCTATGCATAAACTAACAGGGTGGAAAATACTCTTTGCTTTGTAAACGTTAAAAATTTATTTCTACACTAAAAACAATCCCCGTTCAAGCAGCTTATGATGTTTTTTGATGTTTCTTCCCAGAGATTTTAATGTGTTTTTTAACTGTATTGGCTCTGATGATGTTTAAATATTCACTAAAGGCATTTACAGAGCTAAGCTGCTGTTAAATAAGGACGCATGATTCCAAATGTATTATTGGGTGATTGTTTGATGAATACAGCTTTTAACACAAGTCGATGATGGACATATCTAAAAAGGCATGATGAGAATTGAAATAAGCTCCTTCTCTCTCTCCCTCTCTCTCCCTCTCCCTCTGTTTTTTCTCTCTTTCTGTCCATCTATCTTTCTATCTCTCTCTCTGCTCATTGTCAGGGTGAGCATGGAAATTGAAATTGAAGCTAAAAGGCTGGTTGATTGATCCCAATCAAAGGCGATGATTAGCAGCTTGCTCCAAGGCAAAGGTTAAATGTTCCACAGCTAGAAGTGATAAAGTGTCCTTTAAGCTCACCAATTATCCACACTTGCCGCTCCATAAAATATTTAACCATCTGTTATTGACTTCAGATTAGGAGGCAATTGCAGTTTTCTTTCAGAGTGCAGAATTTCCACACCTCTATTTATTAATTTTATTTTTGGAAAGAAATGGGTTTTTCTTTTTTGTTATTGCAGTACTCCTACCCTTTTGAGAAACTGTATTGTGGCAGAATATTTTGCTCAGAGTTTTCATATGGATGTAAGCTGTGCTAATAGCCATGGCTGATCCCAGTTTGAACCTTTCACCTCATGGGTTCATGAATCACAGGGCTGCCCCGGTAGCTCATGTCAGGAGATTTACAGCCAGATCGCAGATTTTTTTGTCTGTCCCAGTTTAGCGGGGCTGGGAGTCCTTCACCTTCACCGCATGGGATTCTTCGAAACCCTCGTGCATGCTTTTTTAACATGTCACCAAAAATTTGGGTGCTTTCAAATTGAGCTGTACTTTCATATTTTGTTTCTTTTATATTCTTTTTATATGCATCCTGTCCTATATTCTTCTTTAAATAAATGTACTGGGCCATTTTTGCGCCACAAATGCTATTTAACCCAATAAACCTTGTTTGGAGATCCATAACTACAAAACATAACAATTTTCCAGTTTAAAATGCTATGCCATCAAACATGGCTTTGTCATTGTGCCTAATAGAAAATATGCAGGGAGGAAATTACTCTTCATGAGTGTTCTGGAAGTTCTGTTTTGTAAGTGGATTGCTACTTTAAACCTCAGGCACTCTGCCCACATAAATACACACTAACGTAAACAGCACATTAAAATCACCACAGCTTTGAGAATCTCAGCAAAGAACTAAATCTGTAAACTGAATGTGCACTTACTGTGTCTTGGGTCAAACAAATGACTTTATCAGGCTAAACGGTAGTAGCAAGAATTTGTCCCTGTTTCACACCTTGAGCCTCTCAGTGCCAGATATAGGTTTAGACTCTGAACCCACAATGTCCTGCTTTAAGAAGGATTTTCTTTTGTCTAATGCCACAAATAGTCATGTGTTGTCACGGTACCAAAATTTCAGTATTCGGTACTAATACCAGTGAAAATCCACGGTTCTCTGTATCAATTTCGGTACCAAAACAAAACACATAAACATGAATAATCATATTTCATAACCTAGAACTGCTTTTCTGATGGACCGATCTTAAAGATACAAACACAAACCAACTGCGGCTCTTTCCTCCTTTCTTTACAACGAGCGGATTCAGAGCCGCCTCATCAGCAGCACCGCCAGTCGCCATGTCTCTGTGCTTTTATGAAGAAGACGCAACTGCACGACCGGTTGCTCGGTACCACCGGTACTTCAGAAAACCTGGTACCGTAACATTTAAATTCTTTAGTACCGACTTGGTACCGAAGTACCAGGTCTTTTGACAACACTAGTCTACTTACTGGAATGTTTCAGACTTACACCCAATTCACCCAATTCTGTTACACAGTGTCTATTTATTGTATTGGTTCTACCATCTCTTTTGTTCAATTCTGGTGCCATAACCATACTTAAGGTGTAATACTAGTTTCTCTGGAAGGTTTACATAGTGTCCACACTATACTGTTACCATTATAATGTTGTGATGTCTATTCATTGTGTAACTAACACTCTTGAATGTTGAATGTTGCTATAAGTTGCACCACGGCCCGTACGTGTACACAGCTGCTGATGACAAAGTAACCTTATGCCTTGAGTTCAGTCCCCTGTGGTGCCACAGTCACCTATGACTGGGGAGTCTAAGAAATTACAGTTGTCTTCCCTCTCTCTGGCCTACCTTCTTCCCCATCACTCAGCATGATGGTATCCAGGGCATACGTTAGTATCACATTGTCCATGTGCGTTCAGCTAGTCAATGACTTTGCACTTTTTGCAGTCGAAAAGATGCAGTGACTGGTACATGTTGGTGGGCTACCCAGTGGTTGAAATTGAACATGACCAAATTGTATTCTTTTTCCAAATAAATATTTCTCCTAGGACTGGCACTTTATATGGTCCTTTAGTACCATAGATGCCAATTCTCAAAACCTAGCTGTACCCAGCTTTCAGTAAAGTCGGTTTCATCTCGTGTAGTAGATCCACACGAAAAAGGCATTTTTATGGGGTCAAATGTGTGTGTATGACCACACCAAAAAAAGACTGCCTGTGATTTTAAAAGTTAATCATCCTAATCCATGTTGAGCGGATTCCCTACCATGGCATCAACTTGTAAGGAGGTGCAGAATCACCTCCATACTGGGCGATTAACGTGGATCAGAGGATAAGCGAGACGTCCCTGGGTAGTGTAGTTATTTTTTCTCCTGATGTCTTATTTGTGAAAGACTGGCAGACTGGCAGAAAACAGTTGCGAATGTCTCCATTATTTAGTGGGGTTGGCGAGGCAGAAGAGATTTGCTGTGACAGTGATGGGCAGTTGTGGCGTCAGGGTTTCTGCTGCGGGCCTGGGGACTGGACCATGGGGAAATGGCGTGGAAACGTGTGGACAGTGGACCGTTTCGCCAGCGGCCCGCTGGGAGAGAGGTGCTCTAGCCGTGCCCTTGTTTATCAGATTGCAGCATGCAGTGTGATTAAGGGTTCTGAATAATTTATGATGCCATTCCTCATTAAATCCTGACGATTTCTGCTCCAGAGCATACAGCCACTATTTTTGGGCCTCAAATTTGATCATATGTTTTACTAGAGTCTGGCTAATATATAGCACAGTTCAGGACTTTAAATGTCTTTCAGAAGTTCCAGCATTCCTGTGAATCAGAGAGGCTGTTTGGAACACAGTGAGGAAGATAAATGCATTGGGCCGTGATGTCAACCCTAAACTGAGAGCCAGGATCTTGCCACCATGTCAGTGCTTTATTTTAAGATTACTCCACATTTCACTGTAGTAATATATATCTAAAATCATTTTCTGTTTACAATAGTTCTTGGCTGCTCATTTTGTTGTGACATAACATTCAAAAACATGCCAGTATCTTTAGTGAAGAGTTTAAAGCAACAGTATTTTACAAACACGCCAGTATTCACCATTGAGCTTAAAATGTATCCTTTTTCAGTTCGAATGACTGAAACAGTTATTTATTTTCACTCTAGAAACATAATTGTTTGCTGCTACATAAGTGTGGAGTGTCTCACCCTGATCAACATGGCACATCTGTGATATGGACTCACGAATCTGGCAACAAAAGCAACAGAAAGTAATAAGAACACAGTGCTAGGAACTAGGCTGAGAAATGCAAAGTTCAACACACGCAAGACTTTGCAAGGAGCAGAAAATCAGGGCTGTGTCTGAACTTATGGCATATTCACTATGTAGTGCAGTATTTTTGGAGCCTACTGTGGTGTAGTGGTGCCTGGAAACACTGGAGAATATCCAGTGCACTTTTTCAATTTACTGGGCAAGCCAGCAGAAATGCCCCAGCACACATGGAATAGCCACAATGTGGTGTGATGTACGTCTGTCAAAGTGATCCATGTAATGGAGTGTAGTGCATGAAATGGTATAATCACAAATTCTATTCCTAATAATTATGTTCTATAAAGTGTTCTGTATCCTCCATTCCAGGGAGATCGTGACTAAGGGACTATGTCAGAGACACAGGACTTTAAATAGAAATAACAAGGTGCAGGTGGATATCATCACCAAGGGCAGGAACCAGTGGGTGGAGCTGTAAGGTACCATGAGTCCAAGATTCCAGGTCAAGCATCCGGATGCAGGCTCTTCTCCGCTTCAGATTGCCGGTCTTGTGCATGAGATGTGAATGGCCTCTTTTAATACATTTTAATTCAAGAGGCGCATGGAAATAAAGAAAAAAAAGAAGAGTGAAAGTGTTTCGTTAAATGTATTACTACAGAACAGGGGCTTTGAGAGAGTGACGGATTAGCCACACAAGGGTGGAGGAAAGGCAACCAGAAAGATGGAATGAAAGTGGAGAGAGAGAACACTAATTAAGGCTTGTTGGCATCCGGACAAAGACATCGGCTGTTGCCGCTTTTCCATGCTTCTCCCCTTCGCTTTTTTTACCTCCTCTCTTTCTGCGTGAAATGAAGGAGTGAGGAAAAAGGTGGCGAGTCCAATTTACATCTGAGCCAAAGAACAAGCCAAGAGGCCAAGTCACCAGAGAGCGGAATTTCTGTCTGTCTTTCTTCCCCCTCTCCGCCTAAAACATGAAAAGTGTGGAATTCCCTTAAGACGGATCAGACTGTTTGATATCTGCTGCTGCTGTGTCTCTGTAAATAAAGCGGAGAGAGCGAGAGAGCGAGGAGAGAGAAAGATGTGAAGCAGCTCTATTTCGGTAATCTCTCTCTCTGTGGATTTGGAATAATGATTTAAGTTTGTTTACTCACCTCGGCTTGATGAACTGAGTGCGGAAAGTCTGTTCACACGACTGACATGCTCTCTCTCTCTCTCTCACACACGCGCGCGCACACACACACACACAGACACGCACACACACGCACACACACACACACACACACACACACACACACACACACACACACACACAGAGCTCAGCTCAGACTTTGCCGGCAGTTCATTGTAGAGTCACACTTTAATTTTGGTTCCTTGTTTCTACTGAAATCCTAACAGAAGTAGGCCTGTGTCCTCAAACAGTCAAAGCAAACGAATCCTACAGTGCGAAACAGAACCCCCTGTTGCTCTGTTCCAAATCTAGCACATTCAGGCAGAGCATGAGGCCTCCTGAAAACATTTTCATGTAGTTTCTCTGAGATTATCTGGTACTTTTTGATACAGTAGACAATGTTTTTTCCACCAACCTATCTCTGAAAAGTTTCAGGAGAGATTGAAGTCATGGTGGCGTCAGTGTGAGCCTGGGCTCACTTGCTATTGTACTTTTGGTTAAATTAAGCTAATGATAGCTAGCTAGATACTGGTTAAAGGAAGCTACCGAAGTAGCTAATAGTCCTACCATTTACTATTAGTCCCTTAGGACTAACATAGCTAATGTAGTTACTGTCCAGAAAAGCTACATTCTATAAGCTAGACTGCCATCCAGCTTGACTGCTGTGTCATCTAAGGGTTTTCCAATCAGAAATACTGCTTGGAAATTCTGGCAGTTCTTGAGGAGGCTGTCAGAGAATCCTTGCACATCCATCACACGCTTTGGATGCCAAGAAAGTTCAAGAGCAACACTGGTGGATGAAACCACTGTCACCTAAGATAACTGCAAAATATGCATCACACTGTTTCCTTAGTTATGCATCTGTTCAAGGGATATAACCTGACTATGAAACAAACTTGCTTTTTTTGAGTTAAGCTGCTTTTAGTATGTAGAATACCATTTACTAAATAAAAATAAAGATTTTACCTGTCACCTAACATCGTTCTCGTCAGTGTTCGGGTTGCCAGCTTACTGTCATTCACATCAGCAGTGTTTTCTCCATCAAATTCTGCGACAACTCCTTTCTCATGACGTGACAAACTGTTCTGATTTGCAGTGTGTCGCTCAAATAAGTAGTCTTCATGTGACGGTGTCACCAGGGACACACCACAGAGTGCACAATGTATTTAAATGGTGGAGCCACCCTTAACAGTGTCAGGATGACCTGCAGCATATAACCCAGAGCCCTGAAAGAGAAAAGAGGTATTTGACATTGTACAGTTTGGACAGATTACTTTATTAGGGAGTAATGTTACCACAGAATGTCATACAGAGAGGGTGTTATCACACCCAAAAAAGGTTCAAATGTAGTATTTGCTGCTCATAAGGAGTAAATGTGGTGTCAACCACAGAGACAAGATCTCGAAACTGCACCAGGACTAAAACATTTCTAACAGTATTCTGAGATTAGAGCTCGGATGCTGAGGCCACATGGAGTAGGAGAGTCAGATATTTATTGGATGTAAAGCCTTCCTCGGGTTTGGATTCTGATTGACTATCCTCACTTCTGTTTATATCATTCCGACATGCAGTACAATTCTGTATTTCAGCCAAACAGTTGCCTGCCCGGGACAAGATGATGAGAAATGAGCAAGATATTTCCATGACATTAAAACAAAGACTAGTTTGAGTTGAATGCGATGTTCAGAAACGTTTTACACTTTCTAAAATGCTTCTGGACCTCACTTCACCCACTGAGAAGGAAATGGCTTCTCAAGTACCTCCATACTGAAGAAAAAATGTGAAACCCCTTTTTCTCACGGGATGAGGGGTATTCATCATGTCTATTTTCATGGAATTCGTATAACCTGCGGTCATTTCCGCAGCTCGTTTCGTACAATTTAAGACATGATGGATTTGGACGTTACTGTAATCACGAAGATACTCTGGTAATAATTGCTTTACAGTGCTTCTCCTTGTAAAACTAATCCTGTTTGAGTAGTTCTTCACTTAGGAGAAAATGTGTCAATTTTTTCTGTTCTCCATTCTGTGCCATGATGCTCTAATCTCAGCCTTGGACTCTACTAACATCCCACAGAAACGCTCACCAGTGTGGCACACCCAGCATGCTGAGGTTAGGCCAGAGATGAAGAGTTGTTTCCTGTGAGGTGCACTGTGTTATGACACATGTTAGCACAAGTGAGTAAACAGGAGCTTTGTGCTAATCCCTGCTACCAGCTGCAGCCTGTCAAGCTGAAAGCAGCGGCAGACTGAAGGGCAAGCAGCTCTGTCTCTGTATGCTACACGCACACACACCTGAATCATTAGATTAGATTAAGTTAGATTAGATTAGACTCTATTGTCTGCAAATTTGCTGAAATTTCTGTCGTGCAGTGGGTTACAATGAGAATTACACAGCCACGAGCAGTCTTTCTCATTATAATGATTATGCCATGTACATAATCGCATGTAAGAAGACCAAATTGCATATATTACAGTGCAGCAGAGGCCATTCATTTCCTGAGTGTTTCATTTGATTGCATTCTTGTAGCTCTTCAAAGCAGACTGAAACTGGTTGAGGCATTGTTCTAGACTACACTGCATGAATGTAACGATGTATTTATGATCCTGGTTCGCATTGTGTTTGGACCGACATATTTAACATTGAACTAAAAGATGTAAACCAAAGCCACACAGGCAAAACCTTACAATGGTCAAACGAATTGGGCAGTTTTAATTGCATGCATTTCACATTATCCACTGAACTTTCGGAGTCATGCTGTGCTCTCTGCTGTACTGTCTTGGCTCATTTTCATGTTCGTCTTGTTTTAGCTGTCTTGGGATGCTCAAGGGCAGTGTTTTCCAACCTTGGTCCTGGTGGTCTGCATGTTTTTAGTTTTTCTTGGCTTTAATATACCCACTTTAACTCCGTAGAGGCGTGTTAATGAGCTGATCAGTTGGATCAGGTGTTTTGAGAGCAAAAATGTGCAGAGCTGGGGGCTCCAGGACCACAGCTGGGAAACACTGTTCTATAATAATGAGCCACGTTTCCCACTCATATACCTCTGCTTGTCCCCATTGAATGTTGACAGCCAGCCAAATATATCCAAACAATTTTTTGTTGTTATATATGTACTTTTTATAATAACTTTTTGTTATTCAAAATCATCTTTGTTTTCAATTTCCAAACCATAGAAGATTTATTTAAAAACCTGGTTATATAATATAATATATATATAT
>JBBPDC010034915.1:0-12091 GCA_037974485.1 Hemigrammopetersius urotaenia | reverse complement strand
CAAAATAAAAGTCCACAGAACGCATAAAACAGAACAGGGGAAAAAACAGAAAACAGCGGCCTCTAACGGCCGTCAACCGTAACAACTGCTTTGTGTTGAGAACTTATTCATGTGGAAAAAATGTTCTCAGGAAAACTGAAAGAAATAAAATATAAAAGCTACATATAGGTTCAAAACCAAAACATGGATCAAAATAAAAAGTTACGTTTTAAAGGGTCACTAGTTGAAGCAAACCCTGATATTTGTGTATAAGGTATTCCTCAGCCTAAAGGCAGCAATAGATAATAAAGAAGAATTAACCATAAGGTTCAATGAGTTTATTTAAATAAGTCCTAAAAAGGGACCAATCAGTCACGCAATTAATCAGTTAATTAAATACATAATAGTTCCCATCTGTGGCTTTCTAGCTGTTTTGCCTACCCATTATTCCCTGTTAGTATCCACTGTGCACCTAACTCATTAAATATGGATATTTTGACTTCTGTGTCAGCTGTATAATCTGCATTTCTATGAATCTGGTGACTTAAATAATGGCATTGCTTCTCTCAGGATCTCGCTGCGACCGCTGTGCTCCTGGTTACTATGGTAACCCAGAGCAGGCTGAAGGGGAGTGCCGGCAGTGCGACTGTAACGGGAACATAGTTGCTGAGGATCCGGACTCATGTGACCCTCATACCGGCCGGTGCCTAAAGTGTCTGTACAACACAGACGGGCCATCCTGCTCTGAGTGCAAACCTGGTTACTATGGCAACGCACTGTCCAGGGACTGCAGGCGTAAGTGGAGCCAAAAGAGCATCTCTCTCTTTTGTTATGTAGCTATCAGTATCAGAATCAGATTCAAAAAACCTTTATTGATCCCAGAGGAAATTGCTTGAGTTACCCTGTTCACAGCTGGCAACAGTAAATCTGATAATGATGTGTTTTATCTATTAATTCTGTTATTATTGCTATGTAGTACATTTACTTTGCATTATGATTTATATGTAATTACAGAGTTACATTATTACTACATAGCCTCTTATGATATTAATTACAATCACATGCACACTTCAATTTACATTCTTTACTTACAACTTTAAGTCCACATTTAAATTTTCTTTCTTGTTATGAAAAAACATTTCCCTTCATGCTACACCAAATGTATGCACAACACATAAATAATACAACAATATGCTGTTGTTGTCCATGCATGAGAAGCATGAGTGAGTGATAGATAAAGCTGCTAAGGAATGAAAGAGACCTGCTCTTCACAGCGCACTGCAATGATTACCTTTATGTGTCTCTGACGTTCTTATCTGTTCCTCTCTGACATGCAGGTTGTACATGTATGACACTGGGGACTCAGCAGGGTTCCTGCAGTGATGGATTGTGTCACTGTGACAGGGAAACAGGCAAGTGTCCCTGCAGGCCCAATGTTGAAGGCCACAGCTGTGACCAGTGTGCCCCTAACCACTGGAACCTGGGCATGGATCACGGCTGCGAGGCCTGCAGGTGCCACGCACAAAACTCCCTCAGCCAACACTGCAACCTGGTATGACTAGCACCACCATCTACTTGGCATTTTTGAGCATTTGCTGAATGATCACTCACTCATCATCAATCGTCATCTTCCTGTGTGTGTGTAGATCAGTGGTCAGTGTCACTGCAGGGCTGGTTTTGGAGGGCCACAGTGCACTGAGTGTGAGCCACTTCACTGGGGGGATCCGAACGTGCACTGTAAAGGTAAGGATTAATTCAGCAACAGATTTTCGAAAACTTTTTTAATCTGCAATTGAGTATTTCTTTCTTATTTATTTTTCGGTAAATAATACTTAAGCCACCAACAATTCCATGTAGTACAAAGATTAAACAGTTGCATACGGAAAAAAGAAAAACAACAAAGGAAAAACATATTGTCGCATGGTCTAAACATGTTAGAGCAGCTTGTCCTGTTGTCTGTGCAGAGTGCAGGTGTGACCCGCTGGGTGCGGAAGCTCTTCAGTGTAACCGGACCACAGGGGCGTGCCCTTGCCGAGAGATGGCAGGTGGGCCCCTCTGCAACGAATGTGCCCGAGGTTACACTGGAACTTTTCCCAAGTGTGTTCAGTGCCACCCCTGCTTCCAGCACTGGGATGACATTGTGTGCCAAGTTCAGCATGATCTGGAGACCATCCACTACCGCATAAACAGGATCCTCGAGACGGGCACAGTGCCCGGGGTTAGTGACACCCGAATACGGGCGCTGGAGAAGAAGCTGGCCGAGGTCCAGGACCTTCTGAATGATGGAGACAGAGACAGAATATACCACCTGATCAGCCAGTCCATTGATGACCTCAGGTATTGTAGTTAGACAAAGCAGCCACTAGAGGTTGTGCTTTACAAAGCAGTTTCTTCTTTTCCGTCATCTACAAGTAATTTAAATACTCGTCAGGGGAAAGAGCTGCCTAAAGACAGATCAGGGGCTTAAGAGAAACAAAGAGAAAATATTGATATGAAGCCATATACAGCTCTGATAACATTGCCATTTATTTTTAAATCAGCTTCTCTATGAGTGTGACCACCATTTCCCAGTGTCTGTTAAATTCCTACACAAGCACCTCATTCTGCCTTATGAGATACTGATTAGTGAATCAGTTCTTATTTAATGAGGAAAAGTATAAAAACACTGCTGTAATCGACACCCTCCTCTCACAAAGTGACGAGTTTCATTTAAGGGTGAACAAGAGATTTATTTGAATTATTCAAATTATGTAAACACAGCATCATTTCTCTTATTTTTAATGTTTTGTCATTTCCTTTAAAATTAAAGAACAGCAATTTTTATTTACAAATTATGAGAAATTTTGTCAGCAGTTCTTACAAACTATGGCAAAAAAAGATAAAACCTGAGAATCTCAGCATTTTTCATTGGTCTCTTATTTTTTTCCCCAGAACTATATCTAGATATCTCATCTACATACAGTAATTAAAGTGCATATTTAATTTGTGCAAAAATAATAAATTAAAAAAGTATGGTTGGAATTCAGTACAGGAAGGAGGTAAAGACAGGACATGTATTACCTCATGTTTCACAACATTTCCAGTATAAATGCATTTTAATAAGCACTGAAACTAATGAACTCTAGATCTTGAGTACATTTAAATAACAAATAAAACATTAAAGTTTTTACTTTAACTTTACTTTAACTCTAACCTAAGCATGTTAACTAACTAATTTAGCTGATGTATACTAATGTAGCAGTGAATTATTTTCTTTACTGATATATGTACACATATTCAAGTTTTTTTAATTAAGTATTGGTACATTAATGAATTTTCCCAGGCAAATTAAAAACAGCCTAATTGTGAACTTTCTGTGGCTCAGGGCTGAGATAGCCGTCACTGATGGCCGTTTGATGGGCATAGAGAGAGAGATGCATGCCACGGCAGAGCAGGACATCGTTTTGAAACAGAATCTGACCTCAATGGAACAGGAGCTCAGAGACCTCATCGACACTCTGGCTCAGCGGCGTAGAGACTTGGACAACTACCTCACTGCTGGACTTGCAGGTACCAGCAAGGAAGCCCTTTTTATGCTTTTTTATGTGTGGTTAGAATAAAATTACCCACATCACAAGACAGTTTGAAACCCCTTTGTGTTCGACGGGCTATATTAACAATTTTATCACTTTACACGGCATCAGTGTTTATAAAGTAGCTGATAATGGCACGGTAGCTGATAATGACTGTTGCAGCAAGAGGAGTTGTTCATACATCTTGTGTTTAGGGCATAAAAATGTTCTGATTCTGATTTGACCATATTCTGAAAATGCCTTTTCTGCCCTCCCTTGCCCAGATAAGTTTGAGAAGGTGAAGAAGTACTACCAGCAGTCTCTGGATGCTGAGAAGCGCTGCAATGCCTCTGTGTACGGGCCAGAGAGCCCTGTGGAGCAGTCTCGAGACACACGCAATATCACCCAGACTCTCCTGAATCAGAAGAAAGACCAGCTCCTGCGCACATTCACCGCTCAGAACAAGTCCCTGTCTGAGCTGGAAAAGAAAGTACAAGATGTAGACAAAAAGGTTCATCATCTCAGCCATAAGGTGAATACTCTGTACTGAGAGAGTGCTTCATAAAGACAAAGCCATGCCACCAAGAAACTCCCAACAGAAATATTGTGCAAATCAAAGTATTCTAAGTGAAATGGATGAGGGTCACTGAAGTCCTCAGCATTAGCCATCACATAGGTTTTCAAATTATTTCAAAATTTTAAACAAGAACCCTAGTTTCTTTTGTTCATTTGCCATTTTTAGTAACTAGACTAAGTCACAGTTTTAAGTCACATTTGTGTAACAGCATTTACAAACTAAAACCACCTAAAAAATTTATTAAAATAATGGTAACTTGTGATGCATTTTAAACTTGTGATGCATCCTGGAAACTAAACCTGTTTTACCAGACATGGTAAATTAGATTTTGTTTGGAAATTTTGTTTGCTTTCCAGCTTCATTGTCTGTTTTTTGCTCTTTGTACAGGTGTGCGGTGGCAGTGCCAATGGTTCATGTTCAGACAGCTCCTGTGGAGGTACTGGCTGTAAAGACAGTAATGGTACACTGCTGTGTGGAGGACGACTCTGTAACGGAACTGTTGGGGCGTCACTCAGGGCGCTGCACGATGCTGATGAGGTCACTAGGAACCTGACAGCTGCCAGTGACGAACTCATGAATATGGCCAAGAAGGTACGTGTATGTGTGTGAGTGTGGATACTAATAAGGCAATATAAGCCCGTGTATACTGTTATTGCCTGGCTCTAAAAATGTCTCAACAGCACTTCCAGATGTCTTACAGATGTCATTGTAAGCAGTGCTGTATTGACTGAACGTTTTTTCAGGCTGCAGAACAAAAAGTAAACAGGAGACAAATGTTTTTTTTATTCAAATGGGTGCAAAGGACTCACTGAACTCATCTGGGACCCTATCAGAAGCTATATACATTACATGGACAAAATTACTAGGACACATCTGTTTTCAGTTTTTGGGCTAGGTCCCTTACTTTTAGTGAAGAGCTTAATATTAATGCTTCATCATACCAACAATTTTTTGGACAGAATCTATTCCAGCATTATTGTGCCCCAGTGCACAAAGCAAGGTCTATGATGACATGGTTGGATGAATTAGATGTAGAAGAACTTGACCCACACAGAGCCTTGACCTCGACCCGATGTACAGAATGAACGGGCACATAAACTCTCCAAAATCTCATGGAAAGCCATCCAAGAAGAGTGGAAGCTGTTATAGGTTCAAAGGGGAGACCACCTCCATATTAAAGTCAATGGATTTAAATTAATTGTTATTGAAGTCCTTGTTGGTGTAATGGTCAGGCGTCCCACTACTTTTGTCCATATGGTGTATCTGTGCATGTACGTACATGTATATGCATGTAATATGTCATCCTGCTTGTCACAGCTGCAGGACATTGCCACACTTACTCAGAATGTGAAGACCCAAGCCATGAACACTCTAGACAAAGCCCAGAAGAAGAAACAGTTGTTTGAAAACTCTACTAAGAACCTGAAGAACTTCATCCAGACGATCAGAGACTTTTTGACAGGTCAGTGCTTTACAGGTTCATGTTTTATTAAGTGGATTTACTGTTAGCTGTGAAGAGCCCTAAGTATACGTGTGCTGTGTTCAGAGGAGGGGGCAGATCCCGAGAGCATAGAGAAAGTGGCTCAGCAGGTGCTGGCCATTGAGATGCCAGTCAACCGGACTCTTCTGGACCGCGTAGTGCAGCAGATCAAAGACAACATCGCCAACCTCACCGACGTGGAGAGAGTCTTCAACCAAACCTCTGCCCAGCTGGCCAAGGCCAAGGAGCTGCTCGACAGAGCCCAAAATGCAAAGTAAGATGTTTATGGCAGATTTCAGGCACAGATAGAACTTACTCTGCTTGAAAGGTCCCAAAGGTTATGAACGACACTGACATATAAGAGTAAATGTGCCATTTGGTTGGTATCTACACTGAATAAGACAAAATGCACTCCTCTCCCACATCCCACATTTTTAGGAGGACCAGAGGGCTATCCTGGAAATTGCATCACATTACATTTATTGAGTTTTGCCAACTACTGTCAATCTAATTAGCGTGGAATTTTCTTCACCTCCTAATATCGGCCAATTATCAGTTGAGTCTAGACAGAAAGATTCCTTTAACACTAGAAGTTCTTATATCAGCTAGACAAAGGTACAGTCTTCAAACACGTGCTAAAGAGCCACTCAGAGGTCATGATGTGTGGCATTGCCTGTGCATGTTATTGTTTCCCAAATTCAGTTTTTGAGGTGGAATAGAATTATAGCAATGCAGAATATTTTGGTGGAAAAGAACTTGATTATTTAGTGTTGCATGCATTATCTGTTTTTAAGTAAGTTTGACGGTAGCCCCACTATTTTACACTTTAAACCCTGCTCCAACTCAACTACGGTTCTGTTTGCAGAAATGTGAAAAGTTACAGGGTGTGGTAAACTTGAATGTTAATTCCAGATGCATTGCAAACACAAATTGTAAAGTATTTTGCAAAACACCATCTCATGTACATCTGAGTGTCACTGAAAAGGAACAGTTTTACAACAGTTTGTATGACTGTGGTCTATGTGTGTGTAGGACCCAAGCAGAGGGAGTAAGTGATGCCATCACTAAGACTAAAGAGGCCCTGAACTCCTCTCAGGAGGCTATAGAGCAGGCAGAGAAGGCGATAGAGGTAGCCCTGGAAAACCTCAATGCCACACGGAACGCCACTGCCACGGTATGCTGTGCTTGTTGTCATGCCTCTGTATTTATATGTTTGCATGTGTGCTTTTTTTTAAGGTTTACTGTTTTCTCTGACATCAGTAAAGACAATGATCAGTAAAGACAATGATGTGATAACATATGCGGTCATCAAAAAAGATCTAACAAATCATGACTATTCGATATTTTCTGTTCAAAGTAGCCCATTTTGACTTTGCATTCTATCAGCCGGCTTAATCAGAAACAACCAGCTTCTTCACCAAGCTGGAAGAAGATACACAGGCACTGAGAAATTAACATATTGCCATGGTAATAATTGATACATTGGTATCTACGTCTTTGTCTTAATACCGCGTTTTTAAGCCTTAATCTTTAGATAATGAGAAGCATACATTCATTAGTGTGGGGCCAAACCTTTGTCTAGTATTGCATGTGCATGTGTTTACGTGCCTGTTACATTCATCTGTGTGTTGACAGATTTTGTCAGGGTGTTGTCACATGCACCTTTATGAAGTGACTCCTTCCATACGTTGTTTGTCACTTTCTAATCTCTGATACTTTCATGGATGCTGCTGTTTGAACAGGTGGGCAACAAACTCACAGATCTAGAGAACAATCTAATGGATCTGATGTCACGACTGGCCAATTTATCTCAAGGGGTGGAGATGTTAAAGAATAAAACGGAGCAGAACAGACAGCAGGCACAGGAGGCCAAAGCCCTGGCAGATAATGCCAATCAGGCCACCTCTGAACTAAGCAAGGTTTGTTTATCGTGCATGTTTTTATCTGTTTTCCACTATGATAATTAGTTCATGGTTTTATATTGCGGCTCAATATGTGTGCATCTTCGTACCAGGAAATGTCAAAAGCTGAGAGTCTATATAAAGAGCTGAAGGATAAAGTAGACTCGCTGGAAGGTTCTGGAGCAGGCAACATCACCCAGAGAGCGATACAAATGAAGAATGAGGCAGAGGCACTCCTGAAAAAGGCTAACAAGGACATGGAAACGCTTAAGAGTATGTCTACTTATTAGTGCTTGCCAAAAATATGCATTTTGAGTTCTTTTGGGGTAGCTGAGCTGTCTAAAGCAGAATCTAACACACAGACCACATGCATTTAAATGCGGCGGGGGGAGTGGTTCTATGTCAATTTAATGTAAATATGCGGGCTATGAGGGAGCTAAACTGTAGCAGCCGCTACTGCCCCCTTGGTGCTGCCAGTGGTGTTGGGAGACTGAAATATTATTCTGACCACCTTGCCTGCTTTGTGCCCAGAGCTGGAGAGAAAGTTCCTGAAGAACGAGCAGAAGATACAACAGCAGCGGGACGAAATAGAGGAGTTGGAAAAGAACGCTTCAAATGTCCGAGAGTTCATCAGAATGAGAGTTACTGGCTACAACAACTGTTAGTAATGATGGAAAACTAATTAATAGGAAATTGTAATGTCAGACTTAGCGTAGCCCATCCCAGAGATGCAGAACGTCATCATCCACCCTTGAAATACTTTACAAGTGGTTCAAAAGTGCATAAGCGACATAAGTGGTGTCTTTCACTGCTTATGATGTTCATTCTGGCTGTTCTCTAAAGACCCACCGGACAAGTTTTATTGCCCTGAAATGGTTGCAAAAGAATTAACATCAGATACAGTTTATTCTGACTCCAGATTTATATCTAAAATGTTAAAGATGAGAGTACAGTTACACAGTGGAAAATTGATACTTGATCTGTGCGCTTCATTTCCACATGAAGATCCACTGCAGTTTCCACATCAATGCAATAAACACTAAAATTAGCTGCAAAGCACAGCTGTGTTGCTGTATAATATTTTTTTTTATTCATGTGGAAATAACGTGAATCTGAATCAAAGATGTTTAGTGCTTCACTTTATCAGTACGTGTGTGAGCAATAACACCTTGACAAATATATACAAAATGAAATTAAAATTGATTTTAATTTGTCACTTTAATGTGCATTGTCTACTCCAGGCCCTCATGGACTTCATTACCTTGGAGACTAATCTTTTTGTCTCCATTTAAGATCATTTTGGTTATTTTGGTAAACATACTGCCCACTACTTTCCTCCCACTTAACACAAGGTCACTTGAGGCCCTGATGAAAGTGTCCCCAGCACTGAACACTGTAGCACCTAAAGACAGAAAATCATCTATAGCGTAAAGCTAGTAAGGTTTCATGTTTGGACTTTTAGGTCATGAATCCTCCAGTCATTGTCTTTGAACTGACATAGCTAATATGAACTGTCATGGGATGCCTTCACATGCAGAACAAAGAGATGTGCCTTAACCACACAGGTCATTTACCCATGACCCTGTCTGCTCATATGGGAGATATCTATGAATCAAATAAATGCATTTGATATGATATTTCAAAAGAGTGGTTGTTTTTTCATTCCTCTCTCTGTACTTTCTGAGTCTACATCAACCTGTAATCCTCTTCCTGTGTGGATCAGTGCACTGATCTGGAGGACTGTTTCATCATATGACTCGATCACACACTCACTCCTCATGCACATACTCTCAGGAACAGCTCCTCTCTCACAGAGCCTCTTTATTTCTCTTTTTTTATGGTGTTTGGATGTTTTCCAAAATATGTCGTGTACTTTGGTCACCTAAATATCATGAATAAAATGAGTCTGGTATTGCACAGCAAAGAATATTATATGTGTGCTGTTACGTCATTTAAACCATTAAACCAAATTATCTTTCCGAAAATGTATTCAGGAAAAAATAAGCACAGATACTTAGATACAGGAAAATACATTTTGTTTGAGTATGTTAATTAACTGTGATTACATACTATTAATAACAACCACAAAACTACTTGTTACCATTAATAATAAACATAATAATAAGTGGACTGTCCTGCCTTAATTTAATTAAATATCATGATCAGAAATACATTTTTTTTAAAAAGCAAAAAAATCTGTAGATTGTTGGAGTGCTAAAAGTGTACCTCACATACAAAGTGAACTATGTACAAAAGTTTAGGGACACCTGATTTTCAGGGTTTGTGCTAGGCCCCTTCAACATACCAAGACATTTTGGACAACGCCATGCTTCCAACTGGACACCGTTTGCGAAAGGCCCTTTTCTATTCCATCATGTCCCAGTTCACAAAGAGAGCTCCATAAAGACGTGGGATGAGTTCAGTGTGGAAGAACTTGACTGGCCGCACAGAGCCCTGACCTCAACCCAATCCAACACATTTGGGATTAACTGGAACAGAGATTGTGAGCCAGACCTTCTCGTCCAACATCAGTGCCTGACCTCATAAATGCTTTACGGAATAAATGGGCACAAATTCCGACAGAAACACTCCAGAATATTGTGGAAACCCTTCCAATAAGTGTGGAAGCTGGAAAGGGTGACCAACTCCATATTAAAGTATGTGTATTTGAATGCAGTGTCATTACAGTCACTGATGGCGTAATGTTCAGGCGTCCCAATACTTTGGTCCACATAGTGGTGGTTTGAGAAAGTCCTTTTAACGCGGTGCCTAGTGGTCGGTGAGGAAAACGTGAACTGGTTTCGTGAAGCTCCTGGATCCGCATGCAAGCTTTTCACTTTAATCCTCTTGGAGGTGCGCACAGGTTCCATGAATCCACTCCGGAACTTCAATCCGATACTCGTCCATCAGAAAGTTGGTGAGTTTTGGAAAGTCCACCAAAGTATCAGCCGTTCAAGCAGAGCTGCAGGGTTTTCAGAGAGTGAGGAACTGTCTGAGGAGGACCGCAGCACCCGTGTGAGTATGTTTTCACCCCCAGACACGAACCAACAACACCCTTCTGTGTGAGATGACCACGTTTTTGAACTACTCGAGTTCTAATCACAGGTGCTGAGTAAGTACTCCACTTAAACTGGGTTAACGGTTTATTTCAGTACCGTATTTTTCAGTTTAATATGTCCTTTCACAAAGCAAATGACTACATTTATATTACTCCTTTTCTATTTTTACTTTTCCACATTTAATACATACAAACACACACAAAAGTTTCTCGTGTGCAATATTGCTTTTGCGTACAATGTTTCTGGAGCAACATGTGTATTGCTTTCAGGTACAAAATTACTGTGTGCAATGTACACTGTGGGCAATTACTGTTTTTGTACCTGTATTTATATCCAGTGTGTACATATATACACACATATTAGCTAATGTGTACGCATACGTTTATTTATATAGGTATGAGAGAGAGAGAGAGAGAGAGAGAGAGAAATTTACATACACAGACTTATATATATTTTTGTATTTGTTCTACAGTGTAATTTTTATATTATAGCGTTGTGTTGTATAGCTTTTAATCTGTTATTTAGGCTGTTCTTACTACTGTTCTGTCTACTTTGCTGCTGTAACAATGCAAATTTCCCACCTGTGGGACTAATATCTTGTCTTATCTCTTATATTAAATCCTTATTAGGAGACTAATTTCATAATGTTCTGTTGGCTCAGTACCTGAACCAACAGCTTACTGAAGAGAAGTTTGATTGCAATGTTAGTAGATCCTGAATGCACCAACATGTTCCACTCCAGAATTCAACTTTCTGGACCTGATATCTCTATTTATTTACTCTCACTCACTGTTTTTGTACCAAGTTCTAGTTCTTACTCTGTTATTACACTTTACTTCAGGATGGCTTGAAGCTCTCGGGATGGCATCAGCCTCTCTTTAAATTCTGTGTAACACTAGTGGATGTTATGATTTATTTTTCTATTTTAAATGCTGACAGGTGACTTTGGCCCTTTAGAGGGGCAGGAGGGGGTTAAAGGAGTTATCTTGAAGACATGCATCCGCTCCTGCTGCTGTTCTGCTGTGGTGAGTCAAAGCCTTTTGTGAAATAAAAGCCTAGATCATCCTATCTGTGCTGAATTTGCTTGGCTTTTGTAAATGATATACTGTGGTATATTTTGAAGGAAGTTTCGGGAATGGAGTTGATTGGAGTTGATTATTGTGTTGTATTAATCAGACTCTCTGTTGCGTTGTTATTAATTAATGTGTAGTTATTGTTGATTGCAGTTGTCCAAACCAGTATATGTTTTTAAAAGGTGGTAAACTTCCATATAGGCTAAATTCAGTCACTGGGTCTGTTGCTATCCCAGCACAGGGGAGCTTTAAGAATAGATATTGCTTTTTTGTGTCCCTGATTCAACCTCCAACCTCTGCTTCTTCTCACCAAACACTTTTGTCATTGGTCTCCACCATTCAAGCTGAGGGTTCTTACACTTACCACCCAAGAAGGGTCTGCCTGGGTGGCGTGTGAGTGTGTGTGTGTGTGTGTGTGTGTGTGTGTGTGTGTGTGTGTGTGTGTGTGTGAGAGAGAGAGAGAGAGAGAGA
>JBBPDC010034906.1:0-12091 GCA_037974485.1 Hemigrammopetersius urotaenia | reverse complement strand
GTGTGTGTGTGTGTGTGTGTGTGTGTGTGTGTGTGTGTGTGTGTGTGTGTGTGTGTGAGAGAGAGAGAGAGTGAGTGTGCGTGTGTGTCCCTATACTTTTGTCCACATATTTGTGTATGACAGCTCTGTCCTAGTACATTTGTTCATATTGGCCAGTTTGTCTGGCTTACAGTTTAGAGTACGACGTTGTTTAATATCCATTTTTTAATATCTTCGATAGTTACGAAGAGACTCTGACGATACAGTGTTATGGACTGGAGCCTCTTAAAGTTACAGTAACAGCTAGGTAACAGACATAAAAGTTGATCATCGATGTTGGATCGCTTATTTAGGATTCCTTACTCGAGGTAAGACAGAGGTAAGATAGAAAAAAATCCAATCTTAAATCGTCCTATCTTAACTTTATGCTTAAGATAGGAAGTTTCTGTAATATGGCCCCTGGCACCTAATGATTACTCTCACACTCCCTCACACACCACCTCGAGTTGCTAGTTCTTTTGCGGCCTATCTGCATGCTCCAACTATGTTCCTTTAAATCATTGTATATTCATTTACAAGAAAATGTGTTTATTTATTTGTTTTACAATCATTGGTTTTGTTTGTGTAATAGATATTTGCTCAAACATTGGTGTTTGCTAAGCTATATATAATTATTTTACATTTAAAAAATACAGCGTTATTTCTGTTCTCAATTTGTTTTGGTTTTTTAATTAAAAATCACAACAAAAAGTACTGATAAGAGTACCGTTAAAGTACCGAATCAATAAGTGATATCGATAGAAGTAGTAATACCGTTAAAACCTTAATGATACCCATCCCTATTCTTGAGTAAGTAAGCGAACTTTACTGCTTACTTTACTGTCATTCATACCATACAACAGCACAACAACGGATGCATAGCTGAACGACATTGCGTTTCTCCAGGCTCAATGTGCAGAAATAAAAGACAAGAGCACGCAAGACAGCATTCGGACATTACAGACATTTTCACGTGTTACCCAGATATGTAAGACTGCGTAAACCAGCACAAGACAACCCAGTACAAAATGTAAATACAATAAATACAAAAATGTAAATAGAAATATGAAACCAATCAGGGGAATATATATGAAAGAATTTCACCCACTGGCTGGTTTTACATTCATATACTTTTTTATACATTTATTGTGTGCTGTCTCACGCGGTCTTACCTACTTTCTTGTGAAGAATCTTCAGCCTGCTTAACGTGAGTTACAAGCTAGTTACAAGTTCCTTGCATCTAAAAGATATATATAGGCTATATAAACAAAACAAAAAAAAAAACGGCTATGACTCTTGATTGTAATTTTTACATTTTATTATTTCATTTTATAATCATTTTTTTAATTATAATTGTATAAAAATTACATATGAAATTGATTTAAAGTGTTTAAGGTTTAAGGTTACTTTATTAGCATCAGCAGTTGTGTACTCGTACAACTGACTCCCTGTTCCTCTTCCAACAATATTTACATCTCTAGACACTTAATCAAACCAACTCTGTTAGCCATGTTAGCCGTAGACATAAATGCGGTCCCTCCTCTTTTTAACGCAGTGAATCTGAGCCTCAGATTTGCACTGGCACCTCCATAGTCCTTCACTGCTAGTACTGAATTCACTTCATGCTTTTATATGTATCGTAATGCCCCCTAGCAATGAGGATATGTACTACACGACTGGGATCGCACACACTTTTTCGCTGTTAGTTCATTCATAAATCCACCCCTCCCCCACAAACATTTAGGAACAGATGGAATTTGTGTGTGAGATAATGTACCACAGGCTGTAGGTCTGAAGGATGGGGATAAACCTGACCTAGGACAATACTGTGATGAGAATAAGAATGATTGGCATGTCTGCGGTGAAAGAGGGCGAGGCTGTCTGTGTGCAGAGACGAAGCCGAGCACTGTTCATTTGTAAACATGGAGCGTGTCTCTGCTGTAAGCCAATAAAGTCTCATCACACAAATGTCCTTGTGATGCTGCTGGTTTCTCAATAACTGTTCAGTACCCAGGAGAACGAGATAAAGTGTGATCTCTCTCTCTCTCTCTCTCTCTCTCTCTCTCTCTCTCTTAGTCACGAGAATCCTGCACCAAAGTACACACACACACACACACACACACACACACACACACACACACACACACAGCAGCAGCAGCACAGCCACACAGCATATTGCACGATTACTCACAGGAAAATAGGAATGTCTGCCATGGAAATAAAGTACAGACCTGTTCTGTTATTTCTTTCTATTTTCCATCACTTTGCTGGCGCAAAAATAAAATATAATATCTGTCGAACTATCATATCTTTAAGTACAAGGAAAAAGAGTCTTTGAAAGTCTTGCATGAAGCCTGGAGAACTGTTCCTCGAGGAAAACAAAGTCTGGATCTTTGAAAGCATAATTTGAAGGAATATGAGGTGACTCAAGACTTTCGAACAGTACTAGTGCCGGTGTTAAGGTGGGGCATTCGAAGGCATTGCCAGTTACCCACCGCCCCCCAGCGAGTCGCCACGCCCTCGTTACACATGCTCCAGCTCCCAAATGAATATAGTTCACGATCGATACTTTCCCCCATAGTCAGTTAGATGCCAGCCCGGAAGATCTGCTCGGAAGACGGCCCTTTACTGTACTGTACGCATTTACATCATTTCCAAAGGACAGTCTCCCTAGAGTAACTTGCGTACGACCCCAGTGGTGGTATGCTGAAGGATTCGAACCCATGACCTCTTGGTCCAGAGGCAAGAATTCTACCCACCACCACTAGCGGGTGCGTACGATTCTATGAAAGAAAACCATTACTGTAGCACATTTGCTTTCGAAAGATTTATCACACCTAAAAATTCACAGAAAATGTAATTTTTCCAAAACAGATCTAATTTGCACTAAAATCCCCTCTGCATAAAACAATTTTCTGGGGACCAAAATATTTCTTATACATTAGAAATGCATAAAGATATGGTCTCTTTCGTAAATATGGAAATATTAAATGTCTTAATGTCCAAGGACTTTGCTATTTCCTTTTTAGAACCATACTGAACACCGGATTGGCTAAAAGTGTAACAAATTGCTTAAAGTAACCATTTGTAGCCTCTTCTCTTCGCTGTTTCACACAGACTTCCCTAAAGTGTGGGTGTGAAATAGGCACAGGATAACAACAGAAAGATAACGTTCTCGTCGATGCCACACCGACTCCAAGCGCCCTGTAGGTGGCAGCAAAGTACCCAAGAAGGAACGATGAGAGAAAAGATCTGCAAATGCTTCTATATATTTTCACGGACCGGTATAGATACAACAAAAAAAAACCTCACTATTCCACTGAATTACAGGGAACCCTGCGCTTGTTTCCCTCGCTTGTTTCCAACAGTTCTTCTAACCAACATCTTCACGATTTCACCGAACACACGACATTCTGACCCCCCACTACTGTATTCGTTTTTAATCTAATGTTATATATATATATGTTGTTTTACTGTTCTACTGTATCGTTTTATTGTATTCACCAGTCTTTAATCTAAAAAAGTTAAATGGGGTTTTACTACATTTATGTTTACTGGTGTTTATTATAATGTTATATAAACACATTATTAATCATTTTAAATAATGAGTTTAATGATATGTGTAAACATTGTAAATGTTAATATCATAATCTATACCATCTATGTAGCTACATATTTCGACCCTTAGCTCTAAAACAGCTCATTTGGAATTTGTTGTATTTGTTATGTATTTTATTAGCCTGCAATTGCCTGTTTAGCTGACAGCAGTTTGACCCTTCCCACACAAGTTAAAAAGCAGTGTTTTAGGTCTGGCTGCTTTTTGAAGGATGCCTAATACATGGCAGTCATTCAGAACAGAATTAATTTACATATATCTGTCTTAAAGGCACACTCAATTATAAGGTATGAAAAGAGGTTTTTCATGAAATATGAAAAAATATTCAGACCCTAAAATACATGAAAAATGTGGGTTAAGGGCCCTTTAAGTCCTCAATCAAGAATAAATCAGAGGGAAAAGATGACTGCAAAATTAAATGTGTTAAATGTTGATTATTGTCAGGAATTACATGTGTTTAGGTAATTATTGATTATTATTATTATAGATGCAGTAAGTTCTCTCATTTAATGTTTCAGAAGAGAGTTTAAAAGCCAAACAGGTAAATTGATGGTGTTTAAGTACAAGATGGGCTCAGGCCTGTATTACCTCACTCTCAAATAAATCCAACCAGCAGCGGACATGTTGTTATCATTAAGTAAGAGAGATGGTTCAATTAGGTGGAAGAATTACAGGTCAGACTGTGAGGTCATCAGTTCGCCGTCTGCACTGAAACAGTTCAACATCAGAGCTTTAAAAAAAAAAAAAATTTTACGTATTGTATAAAGCATGATAATAAGGTCTTAAATCCTTAGTAAAAAGCAATTATACACTTTCAGATTATACCAAATTATTCAGAAGATCTGAATAGGATGTATTTTTTTATTTTTCCTGTTGATGCTTTATACTTTATACTTGATGCACTCTGTTTCCCTATAGTCACCTTTTCCTGCTCTCCCTCGCTGTCTCTCTCCCTCTATCTCTCCCTTTCTCTCGGTAACTCGGTTCTCTCTCTCTCTTTCTCCCTGTCTTTCTCTCTCTCTATCTCTCTCTGTCTTTCTCTCTCTCTTTCTCTCTCTCTCTCTCTCTCTCTCTCTCTCTCTCTCTCTCTCTCTCTCTCTCTCTCTGCGCCAGTCTTTCATTAGAATTCTGATGCCATACCTCTGCAGCACTTTGCAAATGGAAGGCTGGGCATAATTTCCCTAAAATGCTGCTTTTTTATCACCTATTTCTCCTTCATCAGAGCAGCCCGAGGCGATTGATGACTGACAGTGCCACTGACAGAACGGCATTTTTACGGTCAGATTTACGGCCTATCTGCCGCTCGGCTCCTTTACAGCTTGTGCTCACCAAAAATGCTTATTTCTCAGCGAAGAGTTAGGGGGATGGCAGAGTCTGGAAATCTGTGTGCGTGTGTATGTGTGTTTTGGACATTTTCAGGACAAAATAAATCTTAATGTATTAAAAGAGACACTGCGACTTCTTCACATAGTGGACCCTGATCCATCTCTTCTACAGGTAAACACTACACACACAAATGGCTGTCCACATGTAAGATTTACTGTAGGATCTTTCGGTGGTGGACAGGTTCCGCTGATCAGTCTGCAGCTAGGCAGCCCCATACACAGCAGATGGCGCTGCACTGTGTTCTATCGGAGCAGCATGAACTTCTCCAGCAGTTTGTTCTACAGTAGATCTTTTGTTGGATCAGACCAAATGGTCTGTTCTTCAATCCCCATGACCATCAGTGAACCTCAGGCGTCCAGAACTCCGTTGCTGCTTCTATGCTTCTCCTTTCTTGGAGCACTTTTGGTGGGTTCTGACGAGGAACCCCCCCAGGACATGCAGTGCTGTTGATCATCTGGACATAACAGTTTGGATCTTCTCAAAGTGTTTCAGATCTTTTTGCCCATTTCCTGCTTCATCATTAAGTTTAAGAACCCCTTATGATAGGCCACACTGGAACAGGATCACAAATGTTTATAAATACATAGATAAATAAATACTAAATACTAAAAACATACAAATAAATAAAAAATAAATAAACAAAGCACTACAGTACAATGAAGTGTCCACAGTCATCTTCAGTCATAGTGAAAGTGGAGGGAGGAGAAGGAAAGGAATGCACTGTGTTGGTCCATTGTGCAGCAGTGCAGCTCTCTTAAGCAGTAAAGCAGGCAGTTAATGCTTTCCAGACAGGCAGGCTTTTATTGTCAACAGTCTGAAAAAAGCGACAGATGAGAGCACCTCTGCACCACAAACACTGTGATGTGATGTGTCACCCAGCTGAATGTGTCTGGCACATATATATGAGCTTAAAGGCAGCTAATTTCTGTTTAATCTGAAATAAAATATTTATATATTATCATGTAAGAATTAATGTTCTTTGCTTTTTTATGTGAATGCGCAAGATAGGTTTGTTGGCTTCAGCTGAGCACAGTATGTATATATAGTGCCCAGTATGTCCATTCAGAGGTTCTGCACAAACAGGTGAGTCTCCAGCAGCTCTTAGTTTTACATTGTGTACTTAGAGTCTGAATTGTGTGTGTACTAAGTAGAAAGCAGGGAGCCCTGCTGCTCATCTGTGTTAATCGTGCCCTCATCTGTCTTTCCTGTGCGTCGATCAGAGTTTAGTTCTGTGTTACATGATCACAGATCAAGTAATTCTGGCTTGCAGCGGACCAATATCAATACTGAGTATGAGACTGGTGCAGCCTTAAAACACAGGTAAATTTTTATCGTGTGCTCCAGTTGCAAGTATTGATTTTAATAGGGATGGGTTGGATGAAGCATGAAGGGTTAGAAGGGTTACAGAATTTTGCCTTATTTTTGGTGGTCTACCAGTACAAAGCTCTATAAACAGACCTCCAGAACACACATTCCTGTTGAGCATGAATTACTTGGGGAAAAAACTGTTGCAGCACATGCCATAATAAGGGCAGCATGGAGCTTCTTTAATATAGTTACAGAAAACATCATAGGCTAGAGAAAGCTACAATTCCACAGGCTCATGCATTTTACTATGACCAAAACACAATCCTGATGTGCATGTTCTCAGCTGAATGGATGCAGTCATAGTCAGTAGTGGGGATTCTGTTGATTAATCACCATTCTGTTGATTAATCACTGGTCGTTGCCCAGAGTTACATCGATAACTGGCACCATCCTCAAGCCCTGGATACCTGTGACCCTAGTGTGGAGGTTACAGAAAATGAGTGAGATAGTGTAATGTTAAATCGCCTCTGTTTAATTTTTTACATTTATGATAACATAAAACACCAGTTGCCTTGTGGAATTTGGACTCTCAATTTATGTTCAGCATCGTCCCGTCACATCTGCATGGCATTCACCACCTCAGTTCTAGCCGTGACTTATGTTTAAACCTGAATCTGCCCATCTGCAGTGTACATTGCCTAATTTGGAAGACACTATTCATTTGTTTATGTAGAGAAGTAAGTTTTGTTTATTTCCCAATCTTTTGCTTAGCTGGTGTTATCACATGCATTTTCACACCAAAGTCTGCTGAAGCCTGAATCCCAGCCTTTTTGTAAGTTCATGAAAAGTCCACATTACACTCCTGGTGGAACTGTAGAGCTCTGCAACACAGTGGACATTCATGGTATAACCTGTACACTCTGAGAATATCTAAGATTTAGGCAGACAGTTGGAGAATTTCTCCATTTAGATAGAGGAGAAGCTACAAGCAGTCAGAATTATATACATAAAAACACCAGGCAGATGGACAGCAAACATTAAGCAGATGCTGCAGAGGAGAGTTTAGAACCATGCAGAAGATTAGAAACTTTTACTGCTCTTACACACAAAGCCAGACCTCATAGCCTTCCAGTATGAGCTCCTACTGAAAGACCAGAACTGCAGACAAAAAGAAGGACCTGTGTTGAAGGAGCAAAACATGGACGATTTTAAAGCTTTCAACAAAGGCTTACAATTATCAGAAGACCCTCATGTCCTTTAAGGCCTAATTATTTAAATGAAGTTAAATAAAACACATTTAATGTTTTTATTTATATTTAATTAATACAATCACAATTGTAGTATTTAAAATATTTGTCACATCCTTCAGAGAGAAGTGTCAGTTCTGAGCCTGAGGGAATTCCCCTTTTGCCACTTGTATATTTTGTGTGTGGGTGGTGCCTAGCAACCTAGCCATTCCTTCCTACAGCCCTGGGGGCATGACATAGATTTGAGAAGCCTTCCAGATATACTGAAATGTTTTCACGCACACCAACACGTGAAAAGCCTCACCATGCTATATGAATTTATCTTTGTTACATAATAATCTATTTCACATGCATTTCATACGTGTGTGAGTCTGTATCTCTATGAGCATTTCATGTGTGTGTGAGTGTGAGAAAATACATTTCACATGTATCTGAGTGAGCATTTCATATGTGTGTGTGAGCCCTTTTCATCTGTATGTGTATAAGTGTTTCATATATGTGTGTGCGAGTTTTCAGTCTACTGGATGCATGCGTGACAGTTTCATATGTGAATGTGTTTGTGTTTCAAATGTGTTTGTGTAACAGAAATATTTCCTAAACAGCCCCCCATATTACTGCTATGTTCGTGGATTGCGTTTGTTCTGACTTATTTTATTAAAGACACATTTGCTGCCCAATCCCTTGCATTTGCGCCCTCTCTACAGGGTCCAACATGACATAATTGTTGTAGTAAAAATATTTTTTTCCTGTTGTCTATTGATGAGACCTTAAAACCATTGCTTTTGGATGCTTTTGGTTTTTGGATTTTTTTGTATCCATTTAGGTAAAGTATGCTAAAGTATCCTATCTCATCCTATCCAAGATCCCATGAACCTATAATGATTAAAAAACTCACTTTACCTTAGTGTTATAGAAATTAGCATCGTTTTAGAGGAATTTATTTAACTTCAAGCCCTAACCTAAAACCATTTTGAATATTTGGTAGTTTTGTGATATTTAGAGTAAATAACTGGATGTCTTCCTTTTCACTTAATATAATTGACATCATATTCCAGCACTTTGTCTGTATTTATTGTGGTTTTTTTTTTGCAGTGTACAGAATATAAAATGAATCTCAGTCATCACAGAAGGAAATGTACTGGCAGGAGGGAAGTTTAATTGATTTTTATGAAGTTTATGAAGCCAATGAAGGCAGCTGTTGTGATGGTGGGGGGTGTACTGGCTTAGAAGTTTAGAACCTGAAAAGGATTTTGGATTTTTTTGCATTGAATTAAATTAATAAAGCCAAAAACATTATTAAAACACATACAAACTGTGTTTAGAAACGCTGCCAAATAATGAATGGTTTTCTCTGAGACACACTTATATTTTTAACATTACAAGCAAACCAGCCTAGGAAGCTTCCAAACCACATTTTCAAACTCACAAATTATTTCAAGAATCGTGTTTGTTTTATTATAATTGCTGAAATTCCCTTTCATTCACTGCTGTTTGGTGTTTTGGACTGAAGACAAAAGAGTTTAGATCTTAAAACAGAAAACTGTCCAGTACAAATTGTTTGGATGTTTTTGGATGTATTTTGGTAAATTTGGCCAAGCTATCTCTCCTATGGGTTAAATCCTTAACATGTAGATTAAAAAGCTATTGGAACGAGGCCCTTACCAAAACCTCCTGACTAATTTCACATCAGTTTTGCATTTCTTTTTAACTGTGCACATGAGCATGTTAAGGAGAGGTAAAAGGTATGTGTGAAAAGGTATATGTTTAAGTGTGCTCAAGGCTCATGGCAGGTATGGGAAAGGTGAGCTTAAAAATGCATTTGTGTCCTTGCAACAGGAGATAGGTTTGGATGAGCCGAGCAGTATATCTTGGACAGGGTAGTGGATCAGATGGGCGATCAAATGCTAATCATTCCCTTTTGGCCCCCCGAGTATAAAGCTGTCATTAATTTTGTGGAATTACATCAAATCTAGAACATTCTTCATGCAGCCTGCAGCCCAGCGACAGTTATACGATGAGCGGTGCTGCACTAAACAGATGGGGTGGCTCAGCTTTGCATACTAACTACCTTCATCCCTCACTGCCACTCTCCATCTTCCCTTCTCTCTTACAGCCCTCCGTCGGGCTCACTCTCTCTGTTTTTGGTCACACTGAATCATTGTAAGTTCGTTGCAAGTCAAATGGCAGTATGCCCAAATAAATCTGTTTTGTCTACGGATAAATAAACAAACTATATTAAGCACAATTATGTGCTGAGTCAAAATTATTGACAGTGGTGATGAATGGAACCAGACGTCTGCCTCTAAAATCTCCCTCACACAAAGCTGTTTTAAGGAGATTTTGATCCTAAAACTAAACCCATCCCTGATGGAGGGATACATGCAGGATGTTGTGAGGCGAAAAGGTCCCCAGAGAAAAGTGATTTAGTCACTATTTTACATCATCAATATCCATATAAATACTCCGAGACACATGGAGCTTCACTGGGCTACAATAGAGAATTAAACGCCTGGATTTGTGGTGGAGACATGTGATTCCATTCACCTCCACTGGAAAGAAATCAGAGTTTATAATGAACCATTTCACACCAAACCCATCCTGAACCCATTTGATTTATCATTGAATTATGGGGTAATTTAAAAACTTCTCTTTAGCAATATTCATATTTTAAGGAAACTATTGTCATATGTTAGCTACAAGCTGTGTATTCAGCTGAAGCTAGAGTATATATAAATTGCCATTTATATATAGCAGGTTTGAGGTATAGGGGGTCGGTACTGTGGGGTTGGCGGGGTTTGTGGGCTAGAGAGGGTCAATTATGTGTTAACTTGCAAACCACATATAGCAACATTCCTATTCTGGCTCCCTTGTTACTGAATTGACTGTGATATTTAGGGTTAAATGCACAGAGTGCAAAACCAGAGTGTGTTCGATTTTTAAAAATCCCATGTGTTTTTCCTCAAAGGCAAAGGCAGCTTAGATCCAGATGCTAATGGAAAACACCAAAATGACAGCACACCCTCAGAGGTGCTGTTAGTGTTTTATGTCAGTCGCAGGCCCCTTCGCCCACGCTGTCTCTCCTCTCTCTCTCTCTTTTCTTTCAGCTCCTGCTGTAATGATTTATGCTTAGCTTTTATGCGCAGCCTCATCAAAAACGCTCTGTGCAGCAGTCCCTACAGCTTATTCCGCCTCGCATCGCATCCACCTGCTCTCCCAATCCCCGTCTGATCCTCCTATAATGACCTTGACCCAATCATGGCGGAATCACAACCTCGACATTTTGGCACATAATCAAGCACAGAGACTTTTAATGACTAAAGCAATCATTCCTGGTTTTTCTCAAAAGAATCATCCTGGAAACAGGACATCCAGCTACAGTAAAAGCTAAACCAACTCAGGCCACAAGCTCAGCATGACCCGAAGAGCATTTTACCTTCAATTCACAAAAAATCATAAAAAGTTGTCTCACTATTGGAACAAATCTCTTACCTGGTCTTACTACTGGAACAAGGCCCTTACTTTGGTTTAGAACTGGAATAAGGCCCTTACATTGCCTTACTACTGGAACAAGGACTTTACCTCACCTAGCTGTTACCTGGGCTTACTGTTGGAATAAGACTCCCGTACCTGGTCGTACTAATGGAACAAAGCCCTTACCTGTCCTTACTATTGGAACAAGGCCATTTCCTGGCCTTAGTATTGAAACAAGGCCCATCATCTTACTATTGAAAAAATGTCCTGTTACTATTGGAACAAGGTGTTGACCTGGCTATAATATTGGAACAAGGTCCTTACCTGGCCTTACTATTGGAACAAGGCACTTTTCTGGGCTTAATATTGGAAAAAGATTTTACTTGGCCTTACTGTTGGAACAAGGCATTTACCTGGTGTGGATATTGGAAAAAGGCCCTTATGTTACCTTAGAATCGGAACAAGGCATCCTCTCCCTTACTTACCCATTGTAATAATAAGAATAATACTACATTTTAAGTTATCCAGAAATAAAAATTAAAGAATAGATAAATTAAATTCGAAAGAGTTTCCAATCCTTTTTAAAGGTCCCATGAGATGTTTATTTCACTTTATGAGATTTTTTTTCTTTACGAGTTCCCCTAGCCTGCCTATGGTCCAGTGGCTAGAAATGGCGATAGGTGTAAAGACTGCTTTTGGTACACACGAAATTCCCCTCATTGAAATGACAAGAGTAACAATACAACTAGACAAGACAAGACAAGACAAGACAACGATCAGTGCAATTGACAAAAGCTACAATGAGGATAAATACAGTATTTTGACAGATACTGTATTCTAGCAGCAGATAGTTGTGTTACATGTTACATGTGCAAAAAATACAGAACAGTAATAAATAGCATTGTGCAAATTGTAGAGGCAACTTGCTATTGGATAAAGGCCCTTGGGCCTTCTTGGAACAAGGCCCCTGTCACGGCTGAGGGCCATTATTGGCCACCGTGTTTTTGTTTGGGACTCTTATTTTGCCTGGTTTTGATTTGTGTCA
>JBBPDC010034867.1:0-12095 GCA_037974485.1 Hemigrammopetersius urotaenia | reverse complement strand
GGGGAAAAGAGGGAGAGA
Source organism: Hemigrammopetersius urotaenia (assembly GCA_037974485.1). Taxonomy (NCBI): domain Eukaryota; kingdom Metazoa; phylum Chordata; class Actinopteri; order Characiformes; family Alestidae; genus Hemigrammopetersius; species Hemigrammopetersius urotaenia. The sequence goes on along the minus strand of JBBPDC010034867.1, from coordinate 12,077 downwards.
GGGGGGAAAAAGGGAAAGGGGGGGTTAGCAAAACAGAGGGATTTTTAGAGAGAGGGAGAGAGAAAGAGGAAAAGGGAGAGAGAGGGGGAATGAGAGAGAAAGAGAGAGTTAGTTTTACAGGAAAAGAGAGAGAAAGAGGAAGAGATGGAGAGGGAGTGGGTGAGAGAGCAAGAGAGAGTTATTTTTGGAGATAGGAAGAGATGGAGAAGAAGAGGGATTTGAGAGAGAGAGAGAGGGAGAAAGAGGAAGAGATGGAGAGAGAGTAGATGACAGAGAAAGAGAGGGGAAGAGAGGGAGAAAGGGGTATTTTTAGAGAGAGAGAGGGAGAGAGAGAGAGAGAGAGACAGACAGTGAGAGATAGAGAGAGAGTGAGAGACAGTGTGTGTGTGTGTGTGTGTGAGAGAGAGAGATAGTGAGAGAAAACGAGGGGAAGAGAGGGAGAAAAGAGGGATTTTTAGAGAGAGAGAGGGAGAGAGATAGAGAGAGACAGAGAGAGAGAGAGATAGTGAGAGAAAGAGAGGGGAAGAGAGGGAGAAAAAGAGGGATTTTTAGAGAGAGGGAGAGAGAGATACTGCAGGTGTGAGGATGCAGAAACCAGGTTACAGGAGGATAAGAATCTCTCTCTCGGCCGGGGCCTGTCAGGTGAGTGGTATAAATGATTTAGACGCCACAGACGTGACAGATGCTCGCCCTGCGTGAGCTGCACACCGACACCCAAGATTCCTCGGATTGATCCGGTTTATCGAGCTGATAGACTGGAATAAATCTGATTAACCTTCCTGCGGATTCTTAATCAATCAGTCCGTTCCCACATCAGGAATGGGGACTGACTGATATGTCAATCGACCTGCAAAATCCGCTACATTTCTCCTCGATTTGCTGCACTCTTATAGACAGGGGTTGACATATTTTTTGCTTTATTACTCTAAGAAGAATCTATATTAATGAATTGGTACACACCCAAATTCAATTTTTTAATCTTAATATGGGTGCTGAAACCAGTTGCTCATGGTGTATGTCTTTTAACTTCACTTTTGAACAGGGCAAATGATACTGAACGTGCAAACTGACTTTTAACCTAAATTAAATTACAGGTCTAGTCACCCACGGGATTATTTGACACCAAACCAATTAAATCAACATTCTAATATGATGGTGAGTCTGCTTTCTTGCCACTAACTGGTCAAAATGAGGAAGGCAGGGTGGCAGAGCCACTCGGGGTGAGTTTCTGAGTTCAGCCTGTTTCTGTTTTTGTGGCTGTCAAGTGAGAAAACGAGTCTCGCTCAGATCCGTGGAACAGGGGCAGATCTCTCCTCTCTGGACTGGAGAACAGGGGCAGATCGCTCCTCTCTGGAACAGAGAACAGGGGCAGATCGCTCCTCTCTGGAACAGAGAACAGGGGCAAATCGCTCCTCTCGAACGGAGAACAGAGGCAGATCGCTCCTCTCTGGACTGGAGAACAGGGGCAGATCACTCCTCTCTGGACCGGAGAACAGGGGCAGATCATTCCTCTCTGGACCGGAGAACAGAGGCAGATCACTCCTCTCTGGACCGGAGAACAGGGGCAGATCACTTCTCTCTGGACCGGAGAACAGGGGCAGATCGCTCCTCTCTGGACTGGAGAACAGGGGCAGATCGCTCCTCTCTGGACTGGAGAACAGGGGCTGATCGCTCCTCTTTGGACTGGAGAACAGGGGCAGATCACTCCTCTCTGGACTGGATAGCGGGTCTTGAAGCCGAGGGGGCGGGGCATGCAGTTACCTGCTCTGACTGAATTTTGATTGGTTCAGAAACGAGGTACACAGTGTGAACAGCACAAAATTCTCCCTCTGCATTTAACCCATTCACCAAGTGAAGCAGTGGGCAGCCATGAACACTGCGCCCGGGGAGCAGTGCGTGGGGACGGTACCTTGCTCAGGGTACCTCAGAGGTGCCTAGCAGTCTTGGGAATCAAACCCACAACTTCCTGATCACAGGGTGAATGCCCTAACCACTAGGCTACCAGCTAGGCTACCACATTTAATGCTAGAGACCTAAAAACTGGCGTCAACTGCTCATTTTTATTACAGCAATAACAAATAAGGCCAAATGAATTGCAATGAATGCCAGGGAGATCTGTCCCATGCTGGATTGAAGTAAAGTGGCCTCTTATAGTCACACCTTAACAGAACACACCACAGCACACAGTGTGAACAGTGGGAATTTCTTTCTCTGCATTTCACCCATTCACCAAGTGAAGCATAGGGCTGCCACTACCGGGGGGCGCCGGGGAGCAGTGTGTTGGACGGTACCTTGCTCAAGGTTACCTCAGTGTTGACAATAGCAGTGTTGGGATTCAAACCCACAACCTTCTGATTGCACAGGAAACTCCCTAACCACTTCTTTGTATTTAAATGATTTGCTTATAAGGAATGGGGCCATTGGGAACTGACACTCAAGGTTGAATTCTCAGTCATAGTGAATAAAAGACGAGTTAAATGGAAATTCCATCAAATTCCTGCATAATTAAACGGTTAAGGCAGATTCAGCAGTCTGGTGTGAAATGCTTCAGTCTAGAGAAACAGATGATGATAGGAACCAGACATTTAAAGCGCTTAATGCCTCTTAAAGCTCCCTCTGAGAAAGTTATTATGCAAAATGGTTATAAACAGTCATCTGGGTGCCTGAGACATTATTTTGCAGTTTTCTTTATAGTTTTCAGGGTGGAGAGACACATACAGGGCAGTGGAGGACTCTTTAAAGAACAGCATAAAACAATCATCCTAGTGTGTAGGATACTTGCCTCGGACCAAGAGGTCATAGGTTCAAATCCTAGCTTCAGCACTAGACCCATAACCAGAGAGGCTGCCCCCTGTAGTTATGGGAAGGGAGTTATGTCTGATAAATGCTACGAATGTAAAGTTACTTCCCTGAGAACCATTTATAAAAATGACGTTGGAGTGTGAAGAACAACATAGAGGAGTAAGAGACTTTATAATGGATGGAGGTTCTTCAGACTCTTTAGATGTTCTTCCCAAAAAGGTTTCTCACATTAATATTTAATTAGTGTGCCATCAGCAGTAACACTTTTATTCTGAAGTTTTATTTTTATTGTCATGATTCTTTTGATAGCTGAAATTTGGCACCTCTTCTCCAGCCATTAACCCATTTAATCCCACTGGCAACAATTGTGGCCGTTTTTTTTATTTTATTTTGGAATATTTTGGAATTTTGCATCCAGCCTGCACCTCTGGAAAGAGATGTCTGCCTCAAACTTGAGGAAGTCTGCCTCAAACATGCGGAAGTTCATAAAATACCTTAATTAACAGATATATCGAAAATATTTTGAACACATATTTTCTGAAGGGTCTACTACTAATATTTAATGAGAATGATATGCCTGCATGCATCTTTTCACCGTAAGAAGAGAAAATGTAAGCATGGCAACATTTGTTGCCGCTAGCATAACACACAGTCATAGTGCTAGTTATGCTAGGTTTTGGCTGTTTATTCTATTTATCTTATTTTTTTATGTTTTTTTTTTCTACACAACTTAAAACTATCAGAGGTCAGGCCAGGGGGTGTTACATGAGATCTTGGTGGGTCGCTGGGTCGCTGAGGTGGGATCCGCCCTGCTGGGGGACGGGCCTTGGGGTCTTGGGTCTTTTCAGTGCGTGGATGGCCCTCCACCGGGGGGGGCCCTGCGCCCTGTGAGTGGTCGCAGAGGGTCTAGGGGTCCCCTACCCATTCCCTACACATGTACCACATAGTGGGTGTAAATAGGTCAAATTGAACACTTTGTTTAAATTTAGACTGTGTAGTTTCCCATCTGAAACAAGTGTTGCCGAGTATAAAACCTACATTTTCACTATCATAACCACCAAGAAATGAAAAAAATCAAACATATTGTGTTTTAGGGAAGTCTAAGGAGTAAAATGGATGCACTTATTTTGCAGGGAAACATTTGGGATTAAACGGGTTAATGTCGCACATATATTCATATTTTTGTATGTATGTGGAGAAAGAGTGGACGGCTCCCATTTTCCAATGGAAATGCATCTATTTTATTAGTCAGATTTTCAGATTCAGCAACATCAATGTGACATAAAAATAACGCAAAGGACTTTAAGTGTGAATACACTGCGGTTCGAGTTAGCACCACTTTAAAAAAGATTTCTAAGATTCTCCATTTCACAGGGAAACTCTTCTGAAGGACACCTCACCCTTAGAATGATGGTAAAATAAAATGTAATTAATGAGATTTCCAAAGAACTAAAAACTAGAGTCTATTTTGTCCATTAAATTGGTCATGAGCCATCAGATGGTTGGTACTGTTTTTATCAGTGAGGCCCTGTTTCTCTGTCCCACAGTGAAGGGTGTATAGAGCTGTGTAGGAAGAGATGGTAGTAGTTCTTCCGAGACATAGTTTGAACACGTTTTGTTCAGGGACACTGACAACTGAGACTTCCAGAAGAGTGGAGGTGTGTTGTGTATGTATTATATAGTGTGTTCACCCTACAGTAGACCACATAGTCCACAGACAGTCAAGAAACATCTACATCCAGATATGCAGCAGAGGTTCAGACAGGTCTTTGTATGCTTCAGGGCATTTAATGCCACAGGCCTGAGTTACCCATTCAGTCAAAGACCCTCAGGGAAGCACTATTGGGACACAGACTTCACAACAGTTGACCAAAAGAGATCATATGAAAGACTAATGTCTGGTTATGGAGTAAGGCCTGAAATGTCGTTTGCTAATTTAACTCTTGTTGTAAAACTGGTATAAAGACAGGATTTATGTCCACAGATACTTCATGGTTTGTTCATGCAGATCAAGTTCTCATATCAGAGTTTATGAGCTTCCTCATTAATTCCCTCACAGCTAATTGCTTTGCTAATTAGAAAGGAACAGGCAGGAAGGAAATCAGCGTATTTTGCCTTTCGTTTTTTTCCTTCTTCAAGCTGACTGACTGTAGTCAGCAGTGGCTTCATTGCAACACATTTGGCTTGTAATTTTAAACTCAATACCGATACTAAGGATGTGGTCGAGACTCGATACTGTTTTACTATTTAATACTACAGAGGGAGAAAAAACAAACACAGGAACCATTAAATAAATAATTTAATGTGTGCTCACCAGTCGCAAGGATTCTCTGCGGAGAAGAGCTGAGAGTTGGGGCGGTGGTGGCCTAGTGGGTAGGATACTTGCCTCGGACCAAGAGGACATAGGTTCAAATCCTAGCTTCAGCACTAGACCCATAACCCTGTGTCCAGGAAGACTGCCACCTGTAGTTAGGGAACGGGAGTCGCTTTGGATAAAATCGTCTGATAAATGCTATGAATATAAAGTTACTTTCCTGAGAACCATTTATAAAAATGACATGTTGGAGTGTGAAGAAAAACAATTAGGGACTTTATAATAGATGGAGGTTCTTCAGACTCTTTAGATATTCTTCCGAAAAGGTTTCTCACATTCATATTTCATTAGTGTGCCATCAGCAGTAACACTTTTATTCTGACGTTTTATTTTTATTGTCATTATTCTTTTGATAGCTGAAATTTGGCACCTCTTCTTCTGCACTTTCTAAATACTGAGAAGAGCTGAGAGTCCCTGTAAAATTTTACGATGCTAAATTGTACAGCGTTTTTTGGGCATTTTGAAAAGCGCTTTATAAATTAAACATATTATAATTTTTATTATTATTATTATTATTAGCAGAACTTGGCAGTGCATTTAAAGGCGCACAGAACTTTTTTCCTCTGCATGTCAGGTTTGGCGTGGTTGGGTGCTTGCCCCACGGAATGAAGCGGCTCTGCTGATGGGACCGATGTGGTGGTTCTGTGGGGATGAGAGCTTTGCCACCGGCCATGTTTGATAGGTCTGGGGAGCTGAGGGTAACATTTAGAGCACATTAAGGCGTGCTATTTGAGATTTGGCTAGTTTTTAACTACAAGATAACTTTTTTCAGTTACCCTTACCCTTGGCCTCATTACAGCTGGCCTCCTTGGTGTTCCTCCTTGGTGTTTGTTGGGTCATTGCTCACACCATTTGCCTTTTAAACCATTTCCTCTCGGGGTGAATGAAGAACATTCAAGTTCGCATGATGACATGGCTACACATCTGCCTGTGAGGCTTAACATGCAGCAGGTTCCCTGCAGTGAAGTGCTTGAATTGTATGAATAAGTAGATGACCTCTGAAGGTCACTTTAGCATGCTTATATAACCCGGTCCTTACTGGGACCAGTAACAGTAGACAGTCCGCTGAGGGCGTATAGTGCTGTTGTTGTTGTTGATTTATTTATGGTCTTTGTGTACAATGCGGCTCTGTAAGACATACAAAAGTATACAAAGGCTATCAAATATAATGCAAAACAAAGTATGGTGAGAATGGAGGTTCAAACATAGAATCTAAAATGCACTTAATAATAAATAAGCACACTATTCAATGGATATTTCCAGGTAGTTTAAATGACTACAAGCTTTGGCCTTATCACTGGGAGATGGCAAGTTTGAACCCCAGACTGCCTCAGTCAGGAACCATGACTTACACCATTAGTGTCGTACTTACAAACTACGAACTAGTTTGGTTGCGCATGGCGGAAGGATACGTAGTAACGCGGCTTGTGACCGAGGGAGTTTTCCTTTTTCTGTGGCTCAGTTGGGTTTTTATGATTTTATAGATGTGTTAGAATCCGTAAGTGACTCAGACTAGGGTGTGTTTCGACTTACACCAAAATTCAGGTTACATCACTGTTGAAGGAACGGATCTGTGTCGTACCTCGAAGGACCCCCTGTTGTGCGCGCATGTTCCGATTTTTGATAGGTTGATCAGGGGCCAAGTATTGATCATTTAAAAAAAATTCTGGTTGAGTAAGTGAAAATTCAGTCATACGTGAACACACCACATCACGAAATTCTTCCTCTGCATTTAACCCATTCACCAAGTGAAGCAGGGGGCAGCCAGGATAAATGTCCCTTGCTAAGGGTACCTCAGCGGTGCCTAGCGGTCTTGGGAATCGAACCTGGACTTTCTGATCGCAGGACGAATGCCCTAACCACTAGGCTACCAGCTGCCCCTGCTACCAGTAGCCTCTGTAATGCATAGGGAGAGAGAAAGTAGATCAAGCTTTAAAAATATGTGTTGCGAGAGAGTCTGTGACATCATGGCTAAGATGGCTGAAAAGGGACAAAACATGGAGACAGAGATGGGGACTCGAGTCTGAGACTCGGACTCGAGTCGCACTTAAGTGGCACAAACAAACACTTGTGACTCGACTTTAGACTTCCCTCAACGACTTGAGACTTGACTAGGACTCGGTGCTGCGACTCGTGAGTTAAAACTCATAAACCATGTTCATTTCATTGAATTATTTATTTATATCCCGCACTCTTTCCAACGACCCGAAAACCGCACACCTCGCCCCGGTGTCCCATTACTTTTGTCTGAGGTGAATGGGTTTCAGCTATTAACGGTTTTAGAGGAGTCGTTGGAAAGGGGTCACTGAGCCCCAACTAACTGTGGAGTTTCACATTTAGAGTGAGAGAAATATTTTTCATATTTAACATTTAGATTTAAGATCATTTAAGGCAAATCCTCCATGTTGGCCCCCTGCTAAGGAACAGCCAGTTGGAATCACGAGGCGTGGACAATTAGCATATCTTCTAAACATTTTGAACTCGACCTTTACAGCTCAAAAATCCCACATTTAGAATCGGCATTTGTAATCGCCACTCAAAGACTTGAGACTTGACTTGGACTTGAAAATGACTTGTGAACATCTCTGCATGGAGAAACAAAAACGCGGACAAACAAATATGGAGCCAAACACATAGCAGACTCAGGACATTAAAGCTCAGGTCATTTATAAAAAAGATGTGTCACTGTCTGTTGTGGTTTAATTAAAAAGCTCATAAATGCGGTTACACATTCAGCCATCCCCATAAATGGCTGGGTAAGAGACAGCGAGTTAACACCCCCTCGGTGGTCCAGCCGGAGAAAGCCATGCACTGAATGGAGAGAATCAGAAGATCGCCAGTTTGAATCCATGGTGCAAGTAAATCAAGTTAAACACAAAATCTTTGCTCATAAAACCAAGGTTTGAGTGTCTCCAGACATCACATGGAAAGTTATAGATATGAAATAATTCAACAGTCATTATTTTATTTTGACTTTTGGAGGAAAGCTAAATTATTTCCTGTACAGATAATGAAACCATTGCTGCAAAGGTCTGGTGGTGATGTTCAGAGCATCTCTCCTGTCCCTCCCCCTGATCCAATCTGGTATCAACCATTCGGAAATGCCAGTTATATTATAATGCTTTAACGTTGCATAAATACCGATAGCAGCACCGTTTGTCCAGGAGCTTCTCCATATTTCTGTATTGACCAGTTAGGGCCAGTTTAGGACCAGTTCTTGATACCCATCCCTATTCATGGGATGACGAGGCCTAACTAGTTGGTTTATTAGGCCCAACACTGAGCCGAAAACTGGGCCAAAAACATATCGAAAGGTAAGCCACTCTAATGAGCATTGCAGATAAGGTCATGTATGGTTGCAGTGGTTTCAGTAGAACCTTCAGTAGAAACAGAGACCAGTAAGTGGAGATGCCTAATTGCATACAGAGATGTTGTTCGCACACCTGCAACATGAAAAAAAATTAGCCAGGATCATTCAAAATGCTTCCTGCCTTGAATTTTAAGCGAAACTCATTACATCTCCCTCCTCAAAGGCAAAGGAGGATGGGAAGTAACTTCATACAGTGTCAAATGTGACACTTCTTACATCTCTTTAGCAGAGCGCAGGGATTTCAGGCAGGCTGCAAATTGAACTGAGCATTGGCTGATATACCCTGACCCACATTGAAATTGCTGGGAGACCAAATTGCCTCAGAGTACTTTGGGCGTACTTAATGCTTCGGAGATATGAGAAAGGAGTCCTGCTCGGTTGCAGATGAGAGCCTGAAATATGAACGATCCAGAACTGAGTTAAAAAAGCTTAGCCTGAATGCTGAATATGAAACAGACACTCGTGTAGTTTTTAAGCAAAAGATTGAAATAATCGTGTACATGCACCGATCAGCTGCAGCATTAAAACCACTGACAGGTGAATGAAGCACGATCTCGTTACATAGGAACTTGTCAAGAGTGGGATATATTGGGCAGTTTGTTCTCAAGTAAAGTCGAAGGGTCAAAGCATTTTCAAAACGAGTTGCTTTTTAATTATGTAAACATGAACAGATGTGATGTTAACGGTAACATCTGATTAACAAACACTGTTTTGGCCGTGCTAAAGTTAGTATGCAACCTATTTTCTCAAAATATATTATGCACTTCACCAACTCACCTGGAACACCAAGAAGGACACCTTGGTCCATGCTTTGTTGTTTTTATACATTTTTTATTATTTTCCCAATTTGCAAACAGAGACACGTCATAAATATTGAGAAAACTCACTCCAGCAAGCATCGACCTGTACTTGGGAGTGTTTGGTGGGCATAAAAGTTTAAATGGTTCTGTTCTCTGGAATATTCTATAATAATAATAATAATAATAATAATAATAATAATAATAATAATAATAATCATCATCATCATCCATCCATCCATCCATCCATCCATTATCTACCCCCCTTTTCCCCATAATAATAATAATAATAATAATAATAATAATAATAATAATAATACATTTTTTTAAATGTATCTATTCTTTAATTTTTATTTCTGGATAACTTTTGTAAAGTGACCTTGAGAAAGGCGCTTATAAATAAAATGTATAATAAAAATAATAATAATACATTTTATTTATAAACTCTCAAGGTCACTTTACAGAAGTTATCCTGAAATAAAAATGAAAGAATAGATACATTAAATGAAGATGCGCTTATAATCCTTTAAAAGAGTAAATTATATTACAAAAAGTGTTTTAGGTACTTTTTTTAAAAGCAGTTCCTATGTTTCGAACACAGTCTTTAGAAAACTGTGTCCAGACTCAGCTTAATTCTGATGCCCTCAATGCCTGAGATATGCTGTTATTGCCTGGGCTGTTGCCCTCCCGAGAGAAGCTAGCTCAGATAAATGACCTCCTGTGGCTTTAACTCTTGACTCTCCTGGTGTGAATGCACATATCATGTACACAAGTTTGATCCCCAGTGATGCCACAGCCATCATTTTGGGGGGTCCGTTTGGCTTCACTATTTTTGGGTGTCCCTCCCCTTCCCCCATCAGTCAGTACAACGCAAACCGTGAGCATCTGTTAGCTGATGTAGCAGAATTAGTGGTTGGTGTTCTCCTGCAAGCGTGTTGAGCTGTCCAATGACGTTGTGTTAGTGGCAGTGACTCAGAAAAAGCCCATGCTAGCCTTTATCCTCCCAGTGTTTGTGGTAGCATATGATTGGGAGAGTCCTAGTTAGCAGGTGGAACTGGACACCATTAAATCATATAGAAAATCTGTAAAAATATCTAAAAAAAAATAGAAAGAAGGAAATCGATGAAGTAAGTTATTCACCACCGTTTAGTAAAATTCCTACTTTGGTAACTACAGCTTCAAGATTACTGAGAAATGAATGTATATGGATTGTAATTAATCACAAGTTTGTTGTTTTTTATTGTTTATTTGTTTATTAATTATTGCGTGAAAAATTGCGAACTGATGATTTACTTAATTGTGCAGTTGGACATGATTCGTTTCAATTTCATATGTATCAAAATTACTCCAACCTTTCTAAGGGTTAACAGAATTTAAAGTAAACCCTGAAGTTGGAATTACGGAACTGATATCCTAACTGCAGTTCCTCTTTTCGAATTTCCCAAACTGATAAGGCCCTGATTCCCAGCAGCCAGCAGAGAGACCCCTGGCAGCCGCAGTTTTCTGCTCCAGTATTTAGAGCTCCATTTGTACGGGATTACTCCGGAGCTCTGACTTCAAAGGGAGCGCTCGCCGTCGCTGGAGGTTCTGCCAAAACAAGCGGCATCGTCCTCTGTTTACCATTCAAAGGCTTTTAGCCGATCCCTCCATATCATTTCCACGGTGTAATTTTTTCTTCCTGCAACCCCCCCCCCGGGTTGAGAAGTGTGGGTAGTGTGCAGGAACGTTCACACAGTCCCTGTATCATTTCACTGCCACCTCCCAGTTAAGCCTTTGTGATAAGTGGGTATTTACTGAAAGGAGTATAAATCAACACACCAGTGGAGCAGAGCCCGTTTTAGTAATTGAAATACTTAAAAAGGTCAGAAAAATCAACAGTCAAACACAATTTCAAAACTGACAAAACTTTTTATATCATATATACAGTATACTGTGTTTTTTCTAAAAATATACTTCTAATGTGCTTTTATTTTGTAGAACATTTTATTGTAAAACAGCTAAAGTTCATGTTAATGTATCATGTGGCCAAACGGTCACTCTTTTGCTGTTGGAGAAGTGTGTTAAAGTTATCCCACATTGTTCATGTAATGTAATGTGGCAACAAAAACAGTTCTAACCGCTCCTTATCTTTTAGAATGGAACATGTTTCTGTTACCTTTGCCTGATTGGCCAAGGTATTGGAAAACAGCTTTAATTAAATGTAAAAATTTAGAGTACATCTGTGGACTGTATGGAATAGGTAGTGACCGAAATGTTTTGATTTTTTGTTTTGTTTTTGCATCATGTAATCATGGCAGTGCTATAATAGAGTACATGAAAACCCAGGATGATTCTTTAAGCTGACATCAGTGGAACTGATACTGTGTGTGGCATGTTCAGCTTCCTAGACTGTTGTTTTGGAGGATCTTTTAAAATGCGTGTGTGTGTATGTGTGGTTATGTGTGTGTGTGTGTGTGTGTGTGTGTAGCTTTATCAAACTGGCTTTTATGGCAAGAGGTGCCCCCACTTGTCTAATTCCATTCAAACTTGTAGTGTGTGGTTGTGTGTAGTCGTGTGGTTGTGTATGTAGTTGTGTGTGTGTGTGTGTGTGTGTGTATGTTTGTGGTTGTGTGTGTGTGTGTGTGTGTGTGTGGTTATGTGTGCGTGTGTGCGTGTGTGCGTGTGTGTGTGTGTGTGTGTGTGTGTTCGTGTGTGTGTCGCTTTATCAAACTGGCTTATATGGCAAGAGGTGCCC
>JBBPDC010034848.1:0-12095 GCA_037974485.1 Hemigrammopetersius urotaenia | reverse complement strand
CACACACACACACACACACACACACACACACACACACACACACACACACACACACACACACACACATATATACACAAACACACACACAAAGTCAAACTACTAACTTTTCTATGTCTTTAAGAATCCTGGCAGAAATGTGCATTACAAGCTTAGCAGAGCAGATATTACAGATAATATACAGTACTGTGCCAACCACATTTCTTTATATTTAACTTTTTGAATCATCATTTTGGTACAAAAACATTATTTTCTGCCTTCTGTCTTATCTTCGGCATATTGAGTAGAGTAAGTGAATTAAATGTGAACAAATGTTTTACTGACTGGCTACAAAGTGCCTACAGATACAAGGAGTCTAGATAAAGGAGATCCACCCACTCAGCATTCAGCACCACCAGTATACTGATCACTGCCTGATCATCTGGAATTACCTGCTCCTGGTTCTTCACTGGTTCAGGACTAGTAGTGCTTTGATCTGAATGAATGATTGAATGATTCATACGTAGGTCACTGTGTGTCTGGCTTTTTCATGTTTGTAATAAGCAAAATGTGCAGAAATAAGGGGGGACATAAAATCATTGTACTGTCCTGTATCCGTAACAGATAAAACAGATTAATAAATAATATACATTATTGATAGAAATAAGATTTTTTAGAGTGTCTGCAAATCCTGACAGCAGTCAGTCCGATTTCTCCCCAGATTCAACCTGGAATTTTAAACCAGAATACTTATGCAAGAGTCATACAATTCAGATTCATATTATTTTAACATTGAATTTTAGAGATGCATGACATTTTTTTTCTGGCCCGCACCCGCCCGACCCGTTATGAGAGCCAACCTGGTCTACCTGTCACACAAAAATAGTCATTAACCAACACCCTAGACCCAACCCACAAGTTGGAACAACACTGTGTCACTTTTTGACTCTCATGCCAATTAAGTTTTCTGATAATCTGAACTGAGCCTGCGACCCATGGGTTAGGGGTCAATCCATGTATCACCATTGGCTAGCATCACGCTAACAGAGTGATGGGGGAGAAGGAGGACAGTCCTACCCACCAAGTGAAAGAGAGTCCAATTAGGCTTTCTTGGACTCCCAACCATGAATGCCACTTTTTAAAAAATGTTACTTGGAGCCCAACCATTTGTTTCAGTTCACCCAACATATGGGAGGTGTCCTGCTGCTTTGGGCTGAACTGTTCACAGTAGGCTCTGAAAACAGAGATTATATTCTGAGTTAGTGAATTTAATTCAGAATATAATCTCTGTTTTCAGAGCCACTTCAAACAGAGTGACATCTGGGCCGGCACCCAGCTGCCTTAAATCCCATCGTTTCGGCTTATCAACGTGAACTTTGTCATTTCAACCATACAGTATACAGACAAAATGACGACGCTCAGATTCCTCAGTGTACACATAGTGCAACAGACATAGACATTGTGAAACAAACAAAACAAGAGAGTGCAAGTACGAAGTATAAAATAAGATCAGGGTGAGATTTAGTGTGTGGACAGCTCACTGTGCATTCTAGTTAAACAAAATGTGCAACAGTTGAAGAAATGTGCCAAAAGTTTGACCAGTTCATCCCATATAAACAGTATAACAGTATAAAACTACATGAAACAAGTGAAAATAGCAGCCTGAGTATACATCCTTATGGCATGTCCATTTTAAAGAGTTGTGCAAAGAGTATAGACGATCTAATCAGTACAGAGACAGTGTAACTAGTATACACAGTATAACAGTATCACCAAGTATAAACAGTGTTCTAAGAACTGTGCAAACAGTATTAACAGTATGGACAATATAACCATTATACACAGTATAACACTATCACCAGGTATAAATAGCAGGTATGTTCCTACTCACTCCCTCTGGCCCTGCCATCCCTACACACAAGGTAAACCCAGTTCAGACTGGTCTCATTCTGGTTCCTCGCTGTTGGAATGAGCTTCCAGAGCAGCAGAATCCCCCTCCCTGTCTATCTTAAATGTGTTTCTTCACAAAGTAAAGTTGCTTTGGATGAAGGTGTCTGCCAAAAAAATGGAATGTAATGTAACATTATATTTGCATTAGAGATGTGTAGGTTGCCTTTACAAATAGGTTCAAGATTATTTGTTACATACACAGATACACAGTTATACAAGTACAACATGTGGTGAAATGAGCCCCTTAGTCAACCAGAAGAATCAAATAATTTAACTTAAATACAAATTTGGAAAAAAGGAATATTCCAACTAAACAAATATTGCAAAAAATACAAACAGAAGCAAGACCTGGAGCGAGTGCAAAATGTAATTAACTTGAATATTTTTAGACCAAACTGTGTTGTGCCCACAGAGTATCAGTGAAACAAAGTGTTTGGTTCCTGAGTTCCAGGAGAACATTTAGAAGCCTGTTTTGATGCAGTTGGAGAAAACATGGAGGTACATGTTTGGAGAGGTTTCAGTTTGGCGCGGGGAGTCCGGCTGTTTTGAACACAGCAGTGTTCTAAACTGATTTTGTATTGCTTAGAGCACTACTTTGCCTCAACAATAACTTACAGTACAGCGTGCCAGAGTGGAAGGATGGGTCTCTGAGGGCATCTTAATGTACAAACTTACTTTGCTTGATGCTTCTAATTATTCCTTGTAGCTTTACAGCCCTAAACAGGGATCTTCAAATACACTAATTGGTCTTCATTGACTCCATTACACACCGGCAGGGCATGCCAGCTCTGAGCTGGGGCACCGGGAACCCGCGCCACGCTCACTAAAGCGTACAATAGGGGGAGTTTTCTGTGCCTTCTGTTTGTGATTTCACATTTCAGGTGGCCTTTGTGTTGCTTTTCCCCTCCATAAAAGCGATTCCTGCACTGTCATTCAGTTCCATAAGAAAGGGCCTCGAAATGGACGAAAAGAAAAGGAAAGGTGGGATGGAAGTGAAGTGAGGCGCGGAAAAAACAGTTTGAGTGACAGGATAGAGAGAGTGAGAGAGAGAGAGAGAGAGAGAGAGAGCGAGAGAAAGAGAGAGAGAGAGAGAGAAAAAAGAGAGCAACAGAGAGCGAGAGAGACAGAAAGACAGAGAGAGAGCGAGGGAGAGAGAGAGGAAGAGAGTGAGTGAGAGAGAGAGAGAGAGAGAGAATGCTGTGTGGACACACGCATGCACTGCATTCACTTTCTTGGCACGTCTGCTGACCACGGCTCAGGGAAATGGTGAATAATGCACAGAGGACACTGACGGGGAGGAGGGGGTTCATGAGTTCCCTGTCAGTGAATGGTGCAGAAGGTAGTGAGAAAGAGAAACAAGTTCACACCACTGTATGTGTGTATGTGTGTCTCATTAACTCTCCCTGAAATGAGAACACACACGGCTTGGGATCATAAAACACCTTTCTATCATTAAATCTCCTGTTGAGATTAAAGTGAATGATGTCTCTGTGACTGTAGACCTGAACTTAGAAGGTTTAAAACAAACAGGTGAAATGTGACATTTTATCTGTTATGCAAAGCAGGTTAATAATCACTGTTTATTCGTTTATGTTGTCAGCTTATCCGGATTACATGTAGTGTATATCCGGTCTCACTATATACAGCATTATTAAATAGAAAATATTAATATAAGTGATTCCAAAGTTTTGAATAGTGGTGTGTTAGTACAGCTTAGTACATTTTATCATTTTAGAAATTTAAAATGTTCTACCCCAGATAGCGTGCGGATGTGGGCCACTTCTGTCGGGTAGAAGACCCTGCTGGCCCACATCAAAACATGCTTATTCGGCCCACATTTCCTAAACCAGATCTGGGCCACTTCAGGCAGAGACATGACTCTGCTGCCTAAAATGATCTTCGCTGTTTTCTGAGGGGTTTTTTTTTGGGGGGGGCGGGTTATCCAAGCCCTGAATAAAGCTGGCACTGTGCTGTTTTTGTACATTTTTTTTATGCTTTCACTACACCTGTCCTCGTGTTTCTCTTAATTTTGAACCGCTCTTCAAGTGAAGCCAAGTTAATTTAAGCAATTATACAATATTGTACAATTATTATACTATATTATTATTAAAAATATATAAATATAGCCACAATTAAAAATATATATAATTATAACCACACAACAATGTTGTACACAATAACAGTAACGTTATAATACAAAAGACCCCAAAGAGAGAAGAAGAATATCAATGCAATTGCACTGAAAAGTGTCCCTTTGCTGTAAACAGTTCAAATTTGCTGATTTGTGCAAGTATTGTTGTAAACATAAACATTTACTTTTTCTGCCACTTCATTCAGAATCTGGTTTATAATTCTGAAGTGAATCCCCTTAACACAATAATAGCTGATGTTTCAGTAGTGCTCCAGCTTTCTTTGGTTCCTTTAACTCATTAGAAGCTAAAGAGCTGTTGGTGTACTGCTCTGTTCCCTGGCACTGTATGGAAAAAACTCCATGCTGCCCTTATTGTTGGATGCACCAAAAGTGTATTGATACATTCATAATCGTGAAATTTCATTATACCATCAAAGAAGAGCAATACAATACTGTGCAAAAGAGTCACCCATCATTTCTTTATATTTTGTTAGAAAATTGAGACAATAGGTACAGCAATGTACTGCAGCATGTGCAGACATACACAGAAATACAGTACAGAGCACTAAGAGAGTTTGTTTAATTCTTATCCGTTTTAAAGTCAGTATTTGTCTGACCACTGTTCACAGCCTGAAGTCTCTTAGACAAGCTTTCTTGTAAGGAACGGTTCTCCAGGTTTCTTGAAGGTGATTCCAAAGCTCTTCTTTGGATGTTAGCTGTCTGCTGTTATGTTCTCTGTCATGATGATCTCACACTGTGACTCAGTGAGACCTTCATTAAATTAAATCAGGAGTTGCGGATGGAATTTAACAGTTCCAAACGGCTGGAGGAACCAAGGAGGAATCTGGAACCGAACCTGTTTTCTCCTCACCAGCTCACACAATATCAACCTACTTTTACAAACAAAACAAATCTTGATACTTTTTTCTGTTTTATTGTTTGTTGGCAGTTATTATTCAAATGTTCACTTAACTGTCAGAAAGACACTTTATCACACACTGAGAAAAAAGCCTTTGCACAGTGCTGCATATATTAATGCCCATTAGGAAAAAAGTCTTTTATTAAAAGTCTTAGAAACAAATTAAAAAACCCCACAAAATCTGTTAAACCAGGAGAACGTTCAGGTTAGTTTCCACCCACAACTAAATAAATGTTAATTTTTTAGAATGCTCTAATGTTAAATGAAATTTTCTCTTGCTGATGCCAGATTTTATCCCTTTTTGATATCTCATAAATGTTCATGTAGTGATGTACTGAAATCAGATCAGGCCAGAATATCTGGTCCACCCCTCAGCATTCGGCTCCTCAGAGGTGGACAGTCACTGTTTATGCCCCACTATTGAGCAAAATCTCTCAAAATCTCTCTGAAACCCCCTTATAAAATTCATAAGAGGCCCAGTATTATTCCTTTGTATCTGTTTTTGCCGAGATGTTTATTTTTCTGCAGACTTTATGGGCCCTTAATCTCTTTATAATGACTGTGGGACATTACACACACTGGACGTTTTAGTCTTCGGAGGAGACTGATTGACTCTTGTCGTTCGCCGGGATCGATTAAAGGAGATTACGTTTGTGTGCTTCATAAAAAATACATTGAGCGTGTTCAATCAGTGGGCTCAATAACGCTGGCCTGAATAATAGATGGGAATATTCTATTGTTTGATTTTATTGATTTTTCCGCGTTTTTGGGGCGAGCAGAGCTGGGAGTCTTGGCGGTTTTGGGCTTTTGTTATTCGGAGATTGCTTTTAACAAACAGAGATAAATGTCATTGAGAAGTCATTTTGACTGCAATTTGCGGCTTGGCACGATGAGAGGCAGAAAGAGAGAGAGGGAAGAAGAAGACTCATAATAAATATTAATTTCCCTCTTTCATATACAAGGAAACTGCTCAGGCAAACACTTGGCAGAATCCATTTCCTTTGAAATCCTTTTGTTATCCGTATCCTGCCTCCATATATTAACACTAAATACTTCAAAGCCGGTTCGCGGCGAGCTCTTATGATCGCGCGCCCCTGCGGGACGGTGTGGCTGTGGCTGTGGCTGTGGCTGAGGCTGAGGCTGCGCTACGGATTCCTGAGGAATTGGCTTTTCACCAGCACCAGTGGCTATAAATCAAACATCAAGGATGAATAAATCAACATGTTTACCACCAGAGACGAATCCGAAAGCTTTTAACTTAAATACGACGATCTGTCCCGGGGAGGGACGCTTCATTAAAAATGAATTGTGTTGCAGATTGCCATTTCGCCGACTCCTTGATCGCTTTTTGAATTCGACGGCTGGTCGTTTACCGAACGCATTATCACGCGGAAAGATGCAGCCAGTGAGGAGAGGCCACATTACAGGCCAGCGACCAGATTTGATGCTGAAATGGGACGAGGCGGAAGTTTTAGAAGATGTAAGACATGAAGTGCGGGCACATTCTCTCTTAATTAACTCGTGTGTCTTAGTCGGGGGAAGGCTGGATGCAGTTGAGGCCCCAGAAGGAGTGCGGAAGATGAGTGTATGGCTTTGGGTGGTGTTTAATGAACTCGTGATGATCAGGAGTTCGGATACCAAAAAACAGCGCTCCAGGAATCAGAGGAGCTGTGTGTGTGTGTGTGTGTGTGTGTGTGTGTGTGTGTGTGTGTGTGTGTGTGTGTGAGAGAGAGAGAGAGTGTCTCATGGTGGGCTGTAGCTCTGGGGCGATCTCCCACTATGGGCTTCAGATTTTTTTAGGTCTCCTGTCTGAAAATTAAGCAAAATAAATGACATGTTGGACAGATTGATATAAGGAAGGATGGATAGAAGGATGGAAGGATGGATGAATGGAAGGATGGAAGCAAATAAAACAAAATGAAATAAATGAATGAGATGTTGAACAGATGAACGGATGGATGCACAGAAGGATGGATGGATGCACTACAGACATAACTGGGCCTTCTAAGAAATGTCATTTTTGATCACCGTGTGGAATGTGGAATCCGTACTATAATCTTTCTCTCTGTGGCTAAAGGCTCAGACACATCCTGTTCACCATCAAATGATTATTTTTGAGCAGTTTTTGTTAAACAAGCAGCCTAAACATAATCTGCTACAAAACATAACCTCTGTTTCCAAACATTTCAGCTTTATTTTGTTTTTAATTGAAGTAGGAAAGCAAACACACACACATACACACATACATTAATTCATATGAGAAGGGCTCCGTGGTGGCGCAGTGGGTAGCACTGTTGTCTCACACCTCCAGGGTTGGGGGTTTGAATCTGGATCCTGGTCTTTGTGTGTGTGTGTGTGTGTGTGTGTGTCCATGTTCTCCTCATGGTGGCATGGGTTTCCTCCGGGGATCTCCGGGTTTCTCCCACAGTCCAAAGAGATGAGCGTCAGGTGAACTAGGGATTCTAAATTGGTTAAGTGTGAGTGTGTGTGTGTGCCCTGCAGAGGGCTGGCGCCCTGCCCAGGTTGAGTCCTTGCCTCGCGCCCGTAGACCCGCGACCCTAGTGGATTAAGTGGTTACAGAAAATGAATGAATGACTTTATATTAGGTCTTCTCTAATTGTTTGGGGGGGGGGGGGTGTCTTACCTGTGTGCTAATAGCCCCCACATAAATCCTGGACTTTATTTGAGCTGTGAGTTATTTACATGCATCAGAAGACTAGATCTCAGCCGTCAATAAGAGGATTAAAAAGATATAGTTGTGAAAAACTGACCAGATCTCTGATAAAACAATCCTGAGGGTGAGTCTGGAGAAATATCTTTCCATGTTTATCTTTCCCAGTTTGTACTTTCCGGAGAGATTTGTATAAATCGTGCTCTGGCTTCTACTCCACTTTCTCAGTGAATTTAGTCTTATAGTCATTTCATTTCTTAGTTTTTAGATCTTCTTTCAGTGATTAAATCTGTTCTGTTGTGCTGGTTCAGCTCCTGGACTGCTTTCCTGTAGCCCACACCTCTCACTCTGGAGCATTAGCATTTTATTTTAGAGCCACACACACTTCAGATCTCATGCGGCCTCTTGTTCGCCAGGCTCTCATTAGAACTTTTTAAGATTTTAAGACTTTACCATCTGCAGTGTTACACAAACAACTCAGAGGATGTGTGTAGATTCACTGCTACATCCACTTGGTAGACATTGTGGCCCTGTCAGTATTCCCCTAAAGCAAACAATTTCACATGAATAATTATGTTTACATTTCAGCAGTTGAATAGTAAAGTGAGAAAAACTTCAAAACCTAAACCTAAATAAAAATGGGAAAATGCAACACGCTGGACAGATGGGCATATTGTAGATTGTATAGTGTACATTTTACACTGCACTGTCAGTAGCCTATAGTATTTTATTTTGATTGTGTTTTATTCTATTTTATACTATTTTATACTATTCTATTGTTTCCCGCTTGTGGGACTAATAAAGTATTATCTTATCTTTTCTTAGTATCTCATGGGCCCCTGTGCAAAACAGCACCCCCATACAAGAATGGCTTTCAATTAAATAAATCATTCCAGTGTAGCTTGCTCATTTACTTGCTGTAATAAACAAGTAGATGCTCTTTAGGTGTGCTCCTCCACCTGCTAGCATCTAAAGTTAGTGTTAATGAGGAAAAGTATAAAAACACTGCTGTAATCCACACTCTCCTCTTACAATGAGACCAGTTGGATGGTAAAATACTTCTAGAAGATCGTCAAAGGTAATCATTGCCATTTTGTTTAAGAGAAAAGAAATTTGTTATTTTTATAATTATTCAAGTTCTGTAAGCTCTGCATCATTTCTTCAATTGCACCTATAAAAGATAAAACCCGAGAAACTGAACATTGTTGCAGTGCTCTCCGGAGTGAATAGATGGTCAGTGTTCTGAATAAGAGGGAGATAAACAAAAGGAATGTTATTAAGGCTCTCTCTGTGAGTGGGGGGTGTACTGTAGGGTTCTGGTAAAGATGTTGGAAGGGCCCTCCTGTATCCCTGAGTGTGGCTGTCCCCCCTATAGCTACACCACTGGTGAGGTCAGTCTGTTAAATCCTATTAGACATCCAGCACTCAGACTCTACTGTTTGATGTTTAGTGTAATGAGAAGTTAATAAGCTGATGGCCACTGGCCGCTTGTGTGTACTGGTGATGGTCAGCTTCCCTTCACGGCTGCTGCCGGGCAGCTGGGGGGGGGGGGTTTCGGGGTGGGGGTTATGTAGGATTGTGGCTCGTCCAATGTGCATTAAGGGACTGATTGGAATGACAAGCATTTAATTGGCCTCTCTCGTAATTGTCTTCAATGAATTGTTTCTAGGCAGCGTGCCCTAAACACAATCATATTGAGGCTGATAACTGAAAGAAAATGAAAGAAGTCTTGATTATATAGGGACAGGTGGGGGGGGGGTAGTCATACGGCTGTCAGAGTGGGGAGGAGGTCCCACAGGAGACTCAGGAGCGCTCGTCACACGAGTTTCTTCCGAAACGTCTGGCATTTTAAACTTTTGTTTGTTCATTCGCTACTGCTACTGTGTAAAAGATCAATACGTCTGCTGTGAGAGAGAGAGAGAGAGAGAGAGAGAGAGAGAGAGAGAGAGAGAGAGAGAGAGAGAGTGAGAGACATAAAGGAAGTTAGGAGTAGTGGAAGGAGGCTGCAGGGGACAATGAAAGGCAAAGAAAGTGAATGCAAAACTGCAGACACACAACATAAAGTGTGAATCTGTATCCGATTCAAAATCAAATATATTTGGGACACAAATATGGATGGGATCTCAATTAAATTCTAATTTCAGTCATTTTTGTCATTTTAAAACAATTCAATTTGGTTCAGAACAGTAAACTGTAGTTAAATTCAGCAATTATAAAAAAAAGAATTTTAAATAAAAAAAAGCATCTTATTAATCAGTCCAGTTGCTCTGGGAAGAGAACTAATCAACGCAGGAACTTAATAATAAAATTTGCAGAAGATTTTCATATTTAAGTGTGTACATGCAGGGCTTATTTTCACAAAGAAAATCAACACAACATAATTTGAGAGAGAGAAAGAATGAAAGAGAGAGAAAGACAGGTAAGGGACTCCAAATTCCTCATGCGAGTCTGAAGTGGGGTGTGTGTGTGTGTGTGTATGTGTGTGTGTGTGTGTGTGTGTGTGTAGATATAAAGAGAAAGAGACAGGAGGGAGGTAGAGAGAAAGAACACCCCCTTCTTTTTCATCCTCTTTGAAGCTGTCACCATGTCTGACGTGCTTGACTGCCGATATCAGGCTGACCAGAGCGAGCTGACAGGTATAGATGCCCCTGCTCTCTCTCTAAGCTCAGAGAAACACACTTCTAAAGCACTCACACACACACACACACACACACACACACACACACACACTAACATGCATGCACCTCTGGGTATGACCACCATACAGTGACTAGGAGGCTAAAAAGAGACATGGAAGTTTTTGCCTGTACTGTGTATGGCATTAGACTTCAATTATTGAATAAACTGAGCCAGTGCAACATCAAATGCTCTCATATATACACAGTAAAATACAAAAGTCTGGGGCCACCCTACATTTGCTTTGAATCAACTTGTCTGTTAAACTGGTATACTTAGAAGATTAAAGGAAAGAAATGGGAACAAATGTTTTACTGACAGGCTGCAAAGTGTCTAAAGATACAAGAAGCCCAGATAAAGGAGCTCCACTCACTCAGCATTCAGCACCACCAGTATACTGATCACCACCTGATCATCTGGAATCATCTGCTCCTGGTTCTTCACTGGTTCAGGACTTCAGTTAGATGCTCTTTGTTCTGCTTGAATGATTCATACATAAGTCACTGTGTGTCTTAACCAACAGAAACATTCCTCTGAAACGGGTCAGGTTCAGGGACTGGACTGGAAATGGGTGTCTTTGAAAGTGCTTCAGGAAGCCTGGAGAACTGTTCCTCAACTTTATAATATTATTAGGTTTCCATTTATACCCAAGAGGTTCAGTAATACTCTCCCCAAAGACCACTATAAAGACTTCAGTGGTCTTCTTGGCACGGACCCCTCCCACACTGCAGTCACAGTGTAATTGTTCCAAATGCACTTCAAGTAGTTGTACCACTGAACTGCCTGAGAGTTTTCTGATAGGATCTTTATGCTGTTCTCTCAAGGGTACAAGTTTCACAGGCTTTGTCATGAAACTTCGGACAGTGAAGGTACTTCAGATTTTTTCCATTTTTTCAAAAGACAAAAGAGTGATTGCTTTTTTTTTCTTAGCCTGTCCTTCAAACGTTTGGATGAAGGTGGTTCAGTAACAATAAGGGTCTTTAAATACAGAGTCCCAGCAGCCCATTCCGCTTCAGCATTCTGATACTCTTTCTTTCTTCTCTTTTATAAGTGAGAAGCACCAAAAGCTATACATAGTTCCATGGAATTATCACTTCTGTATAATAAAATTGACCCGTTAATATGTAAACAAAGCAGTTTAGTGGTGTAAAATGCGTTCCAAACAAACATACATTGGTCGCTGTGGTGTTGAATGGAACCAGATGTCTGAAGAGGTGAACACCTTTAAAAGCCTCCTCGCAATACTACATGGCATGGTCATGAATGCACTGAGACATTGTTTTACTATAGTTTTGAGGAGATTTGGAGATATGGAATGTGTTTTTAAATTCTAGTCATGATGGAGGGGTACATGCAGGGTGTTATGAGGCAAAATAGTCTTATTCTTATTTTACCATCATCCACATTCTATACAAACACTCAGACAACAGTCACCTGTGGGTTTAGAGAGTAAATAAATATGGCTTTATCTGCGCTGTAGTCACTTCACCCCATAGGGACCAGCACACATCAAACCACTGGAGTTTGTTTCCATCCTAACAGTGAAATTCCCCTTTAAACAGCATCTTGGTACCTTTGAGAGTGTCTTTTACTGTTTGTACCCTTTTCTTCTGACAGTGTAAATATAAAGACTTAAATGTCAAATGAATGTGTACAAAAAAGTCAAAGCTTCTACTCAGTGTGCCTCCAATTCAAGATTTTCAAGATTCAAGATTCTTTATTTGTCACATGCAGTCATACAAGTACAACACACAGTGAAATGTATCCTGAAC
>JBBPDC010034827.1:0-12096 GCA_037974485.1 Hemigrammopetersius urotaenia | reverse complement strand
ACACACACTCACACACACTCACACACACTCACACACACTCACACACACTCACACACACTCACACACACTCACACACTTTCTGGTGCACTATAAATGTTTGGAGTTATTTTTGGTGCAAATTCAGTCACACAGAATGTGGCACTTGCTCGCATGTCAGCGCTCTCTGAGCCTGTTCAGGGACAGAAGGGGCAGCAGAAGGGCAAGGGGCTTGGGAGCAGGACTCACCAGGAGGAGTGCAGTTATCCATAGGGGACTGGACGAAGGCCGAGCGGCGCTTAGTAGGCATGGGCAGTGCCATCTTCTCCTCTTTATGTTTGGCCAGGGCTGCCTGTACTGCCTCTGTGTGGATATCTGAGAGAGGAAAAAGACAGCACACACCATCAGGGATTAAAGCGAGAAAAAGTCTTCGGAGGATCTTTATGAGGGCTGCGACAATTGACAACAACCTCAGGTGAATTAATTTTTCACCCATTGAATCTTAGGACAGTATTTGCGTGACTATAATAATGTGTTTCTGAGCCTCGCTTCAGAAAACATTAATCACGGACAGAAAATCCAAGATATAACCTAATCGAAAAGACTCTATGCTGATCTTTATCCACACACACACCTGCTGACCTGACAGTGATTAATCTTTTCTGAATTAAAACATTGCTGCCTGGGACCCCGTGAGCCCAGCGACTGTACAGTCCACAGCACACTGTGACTTTGTGCCACTGTCAAGCGAAAACCCAGTGTTTGAGATGAGGGTAAAGTAGTCAGGATTCTTAGCAGAATGAACTTTCCTTGGGTTATTCTTGGTCAGAAGATGTAGGTGGTTGCTTAAACACTGCTTTCTTTGGCAAAGTTGGTCCTTTCTGAACAACAGCTTCTAAAGATTATTTGTCTAAAACCTTGACTCAGATTGCAATCTTTGAGCTATTTCTATTGTTTGCTGGACATTATGACTGTTGTAATTTGAGGTTTTGGGATGTTTTGTCACATTTTAAAGATTTATGTAGGCGTTTATTTTGTATTAACTAGTTATTCTGATCTCAGCTTATGTGTAGACTACAATAGAAAGTGTGTGCGTCCATCGAGGCGTTGATCATTGATCAGCCACCTTCAATATGGTGAGTATTATACATACTATACACTATATTATACACAACATGTGTCATAGGGTCAAGAAATGAATACAATTTTCAGTTTGTCTTTATTAAGCAGCCTAAAAGAAGGCCCAGTAGCATCAATAGGCTAATCTATAGGGCTCCTTCTTGACAACATAAGTAACTGACAGCAGACAATAATTTGTAAACACTCAAGTTAGTGTATAACAATGTGGCATCAATATAACAATGCCCTCACATCAATGTTGATGCATTATTTATTTAAAAAAATATAAGGAACAACATTCCTAATAGTCCTTGGGCAGGACAAACACTACATCCACACCATAATAAGAGCACCTGTCTAATAGAGCACCTGTCTAATAAACCAAACTGTTGTGTAAAAAAAAAAAAAGAAGAAACAAATGCAAGCCTAGTTTTTCTAATTAATTAAACAAAGTATAGGTTAAAACTAGTGCTGTCAAATGATTAAAATTTTTTATCAGGTTAATTTTGATTAATCACAATTAAATATCATTCAATTTTAATCTATAATAATCGCATTTCATTTCGCATTAGCAAACGCACTCAAGAAAAAAGGGAATATATATGCACTGAACATGTTTATTGAACATTCATGTTAAAAAAAACTCTCTAAACATTTATCCACATTAATGTGGCCCTGTTACTCCTCTTTCTAAGACAAACTAACTTGTTGACATTGTCCGAGAGGAGAGCTGACCGCTTCTTATTTACAATGTTGCCTGCAACTGAGAACAGTCTCTCACATGGCACAGTAGTTGCAGGAGTGGCAAGATATTTGCGAAACAGCAGTGCCAGCTTGTCATGAGCTCCTGAATGAGCTGACAATTTCCCATTCACGTGCCACTGTTAAGAAATGTTCAGCACATGCCTCTGCCTTCATTATTCTCAATGCAAACGACTTTAATTCCCATGTAGCAGTAATCAGATGTGCAGTAACAACAAGATAATTACTGTTACTCACAGAAGTCCAGTAGTCACCTGTCAGGGCGAAATGTTTGGCTACAGCTAAATCCTCGTGCTTTTTTCCTTTTCAGTTTCATAGAGTCCATGAATTTTTGACATTATTGTGCTTCTTGTTGGAGCCTTGTACAAGGCAACTTGCAGGCAACTTGCAAAACCTTTGTAAAGCCCATGTCCTCAACTATATTAATAGGTCTGCAGTTTGTTGCAATCCACTTGGCAATTGTGTCAATTTGTCCGAGGTAGACTTACTGAGGCCCCGACGCTCTGTGAGAGTGGTTTGTCGCAAGCTGGGCAACACAGCCAAAGTGCTAGCAGCATCCCCCACTAACGTATGCTTCGCGTTAATGTGGTATTTTAAGCCGGAAGTGCTTCGGTGAAAAGAAAATTCCTTCCTGCACAACGAGCATAATACTTTATTTTCATGTAATACTTTTATTGCTTTTTTTAATACTCAAATTTCCCATCGAGAGGGCCAACGTGCCGTTTATCATCTTCCATATTGAACTGGTTGTTTCTGCTGCCTGGCACTACCAGATCAACTGCCCATTTGTGCTTGTGCGAAGGTTACTCTACTTGGACAAACTGGCCGAAATACGTTGACAAACATTTCAGGGATTCTGAGTCATTCTGCGCTGCAGATTGGTTAATTGCGTAAAAAATTTAATTAACTTTAATTTTGATGATTAATCCGCGTTAACGCGTTAATTTTGACAGCCCTAGTTAAAACATATAGCTGAAAGCACATTATCAAATTGTGTTCAGCTTAGAGCTTCTGTAAAATGTATTAGCCTTCAAGTCAGCAATACCCAAGTGCCCCTGTGAAAGCAAGGGATGGGTTAAGGGTCAGGTTTCGGTGAGGTGACAATGAGGGTGAGTGTAATGTTACCTGATCTGTAACGCTCATCCCGAGCTCCCCCGCCGCGGTGAGAGCGGTGCTGGCGTGTGGAGGCTGAAGGCCCAGCATCTGGACTGGGAGAGGAGTCTGCACCAGGACCAGGAGCTAACTGGATACTCTGAAGACCCGGGTCCACATCTACACACATAAAAACATCGGATTGGTATAAATACTTCTCTATATTGACTATAATCTAATGTCAAACACAAAAGTCACTAACTTCCATTACATATAGGCATCAGGCTTGACAAAAAGAACACCTCAGAACACACACACATACACACACACGCCTGTGAATGTGCACCAAAGCACACAGGAATTCCCTCATAGGAGAGACACAGCGAGGGGTGGACTTTCAGCTTCAAAGCTCTGAAATGGCAGCTTTGAAGGCCATGACGCGGTTGACATTAAGAGATGTCTACTGTGGGCAGACCTCGCCTTTAAAGACGCCCTACAGCATAAACAGACAACATGACTGTCAGAAGCATATTAAAGATTCGACAAGGCTAGTTCTGATTCACTTCTCACAAGTGCTGGTCAGGGCACAAATTCATTAATGACACCTGTAGCACTTCTGGTGTGAATGAGTCAGTGTTACAGCAAGAGCCAGAAATGAGTCAGTGGCATAAAACTGACCCGAACACACCAAGTCCATCTATCTCACTTCCTCCACTGCTTCTGCTTTCTGTCATGTAACTGCCATGTAAGATCCGTCCGTGTGTGAGTGTGAGTGGATCAGGGATTAAAGCGAGAAAAAGTCTTCGGAGGATCTTTATGAGGGCTGCGACAATTGACAACAACCTCAGGTGAATTAATTTTTCACCCATTGAATCTTAGGACAGTATTTGCGTGACTATAATAATGTGTTTCTGAGCCTCGCTTCAGAAAACATTAATCACGGACAGAAAATCCAAGATATAACCTAATCGAAAAGACTCTATGCTGATCTTTATCCACACACACACCTGCTGACCTGACAGTGATTAATCTTTTCTGAATTAAAACATTGCTGCCTGGGACCCCGTGAGCCCAGCGACTGTACAGTCCACAGCACACTGTGACTTTGTGCCACTGTCAAGCGAAAACCCAGTGTTTGAGATGAGGGTAAAGTAGTCAGGATTCTTAGCAGAATGAACTTTCCTTGGGTTATTCTTGGTCAGAAGATGTAGGTGGTTGCTTAAACACTGCTTTCTTTGGCAAAGTTGGTCCTTTCTGAACAACAGCTTCTAAAGATTATTTGTCTAAAACCTTGACTCAGATTGCAATCTTTGAGCTATTTCTATTGTTTGCTGGACATTATGACTGTTGTAATTTGAGGTTTTGGGATGTTTTGTCACATTTTAAAGATTTATGTAGGCGTTTATTTTGTATTAACTAGTTATTCTGATCTCAGCTTATGTGTAGACTACAATAGAAAGTGTGTGCGTCCATCGAGGCGTTGATCATTGATCAGCCACCTTCAATATGGTGAGTATTATACATACTATACACTATATTATACACAACATGTGTCATAGGGTCAAGAAATGAATACAATTTTCAGTTTGTCTTTATTAAGCAGCCTAAAAGAAGGCCCAGTAGCATCAATAGGCTAATCTATAGGGCTCCTTCTTGACAACATAAGTAACTGACAGCAGACAATAATTTGTAAACACTCAAGTTAGTGTATAACAATGTGGCATCAATATAACAATGCCCTCACATCAATGTTGATGCATTATTTATTTAAAAAAATATAAGGAACAACATTCCTAATAGTCCTTGGGCAGGACAAACACTACATCCACACCATAATAAGAGCACCTGTCTAATAGAGCACCTGTCTAATAAACCAAACTGTTGTGTAAAAAAAAAAAAAGAAGAAACAAATGCAAGCCTAGTTTTTCTAATTAATTAAACAAAGTATAGGTTAAAACTAGTGCTGTCAAATGATTAAAATTTTTTATCAGGTTAATTTTGATTAATCACAATTAAATATCATTCAATTTTAATCTATAATAATCGCATTTCATTTCGCATTAGCAAACGCACTCAAGAAAAAAGGGAATATATATGCACTGAACATGTTTATTGAACATTCATGTTAAAAAAAACTCTCTAAACATTTATCCACATTAATGTGGCCCTGTTACTCCTCTTTCTAAGACAAACTAACTTGTTGACATTGTCCGAGAGGAGAGCTGACCGCTTCTTATTTACAATGTTGCCTGCAACTGAGAACAGTCTCTCACATGGCACAGTAGTTGCAGGAGTGGCAAGATATTTGCGAAACAGCAGTGCCAGCTTGTCATGAGCTCCTGAATGAGCTGACAATTTCCCATTCACGTGCCACTGTTAAGAAATGTTCAGCACATGCCTCTGCCTTCATTATTCTCAATGCAAACGACTTTAATTCCCATGTAGCAGTAATCAGATGTGCAGTAACAACAAGATAATTACTGTTACTCACAGAAGTCCAGTAGTCACCTGTCAGGGCGAAATGTTTGGCTACAGCTAAATCCTCGTGCTTTTTTCCTTTTCAGTTTCATAGAGTCCATGAATTTTTGACATTATTGTGCTTCTTGTTGGAGCCTTGTACAAGGCAACTTGCAGGCAACTTGCAAAACCTTTGTAAAGCCCATGTCCTCAACTATATTAATAGGTCTGCAGTTTGTTGCAATCCACTTGGCAATTGTGTCAATTTGTCCGAGGTAGACTTACTGAGGCCCCGACGCTCTGTGAGAGTGGTTTGTCGCAAGCTGGGCAACACAGCCAAAGTGCTAGCAGCATCCCCCACTAACGTATGCTTCGCGTTAATGTGGTATTTTAAGCCGGAAGTGCTTCGGTGAAAAGAAAATTCCTTCCTGCACAACGAGCATAATACTTTATTTTCATGTAATACTTTTATTGCTTTTTTTAATACTCAAATTTCCCATCGAGAGGGCCAACGTGCCGTTTATCATCTTCCATATTGAACTGGTTGTTTCTGCTGCCTGGCACTACCAGATCAACTGCCCATTTGTGCTTGTGCGAAGGTTACTCTACTTGGACAAACTGGCCGAAATACGTTGACAAACATTTCAGGGATTCTGAGTCATTCTGCGCTGCAGATTGGTTAATTGCGTAAAAAATTTAATTAACTTTAATTTTGATGATTAATCCGCGTTAACGCGTTAATTTTGACAGCCCTAGTTAAAACATATAGCTGAAAGCACATTATCAAATTGTGTTCAGCTTAGAGCTTCTGTAAAATGTATTAGCCTTCAAGTCAGCAATACCCAAGTGCCCCTGTGAAAGCAAGGGATGGGTTAAGGGTCAGGTTTCGGTGAGGTGACAATGAGGGTGAGTGTAATGTTACCTGATCTGTAACGCTCATCCCGAGCTCCCCCGCCGCGGTGAGAGCGGTGCTGGCGTGTGGAGGCTGAAGGCCCAGCATCTGGACTGGGAGAGGAGTCTGCACCAGGACCAGGAGCTAACTGGATACTCTGAAGACCCGGGTCCACATCTACACACATAAAAACATCGGATTGGTATAAATACTTCTCTATATTGACTATAATCTAATGTCAAACACAAAAGTCACTAACTTCCATTACATATAGGCATCAGGCTTGACAAAAAGAACACCTCAGAACACACACACATACACACACACGCCTGTGAATGTGCACCAAAGCACACAGGAATTCCCTCATAGGAGAGACACAGCGAGGGGTGGACTTTCAGCTTCAAAGCTCTGAAATGGCAGCTTTGAAGGCCATGACGCGGTTGACATTAAGAGATGTCTACTGTGGGCAGACCTCGCCTTTAAAGACGCCCTACAGCATAAACAGACAACATGACTGTCAGAAGCATATTAAAGATTCGACAAGGCTAGTTCTGATTCACTTCTCACAAGTGCTGGTCAGGGCACAAATTCATTAATGACACCTGTAGCACTTCTGGTGTGAATGAGTCAGTGTTACAGCAAGAGCCAGAAATGAGTCAGTGGCATAAAACTGACCCGAACACACCAAGTCCATCTATCTCACTTCCTCCACTGCTTCTGCTTTCTGTCATGTAACTGCCATGTAAGATCCGTCCGTGTGTGAGTGTGAGTGTGTGTGTGTGTGTGCTTGTGCGTGCATGTCATTTGGTCAACTACATGCAAGAAAAGTCAGCGATGTTTGTGACGTGTCAAAAGAAATGCAACTATGGCGGGGAAAAACAAACAAGCAAACAAATAACACAAAATAACACAGATATACATGGTATATATGTTTTAGGTATTTGTTTATCGTTGTTATTATTTATTTCTATTTTTATACATATTTGTTTACATTTCGCAGGTCGTGTTTGTCCTCCATAACCCACCCAGATGCAAGTCAGGTCTGTCCATGTTTAGCAGGTGCAGTCTCATCTCCTAACACTAGAGTGCAGAAGGGAGCCATGTATCTTATGGCACAGAGTGTTGGATTATGACACAGAAGGCAATTAACTGTGTTGCCTTGAGTATTAAGGAGGAACCCGTGTGACTTCAACACACGTTTGTCAGACACAGTGTTATTCAACTGGTAACGGTGCAGCAACTGAGTCTATAAATTGTCACAAAAATATAAATTTCTGTACAAGAACGCAGTAACCTTGAGATCACATCAGTACACAACTCCCTGAAGAAGCAAAAATGTTCTTGCTCACAGAGTATAACACTGTAGCCGCTTCTACACCCAGGCCTAACGCATGACTCACTGAGCGGCCTGTGAGGGGCAGGAACGGAAAAGATAGATAGAAAAAGAAAGAGAGAAAGCAAGCTCTTACTTTGGGTTTGGGGAATGTATGGGCCGAGCAGCTTGGCCCTTTTCTTTTCGTAGCCCTTTTGTGTAATGTCACCTATGAAGAAAGAGAGTTAGACAGAGTTAGAATGATAAACCCACACGTGTACACAAGCTGGAGATACAGGACAGAAAAGCAGACAAAGTCTGATACAAAAGTTTAGCACCCCAGGTCAAATGACGTGTTTTATTTAAGAATTGAAAATGAGGTTTGTCCAAAAGTTAAGGCACTTTTTAACACGTTATGCTATTTTCCAATATATACAATTCAGTAAATAAATATAAACAGTACTAAACAAAATGAACTGCATTTGCAGAAAATGCTTGATACTAGCATAGGATGTTTGAATTCTTCTATATTTATTAACAAAATAAATGTAAAGTTGATTAGGGGTGTTTAAACCTTTGTTTATATTTCCATTCTTCAGTTACAGTCAACATTGTAGCTTCAATTTTTCAGCATGCACACACATGTATATTTAATCAGTAGAAACATCATAATTGATCATCTGATTTCGCTGTGTCATGCCTTCAGAGTATTGTTCATTTTTTAATTTTATTCAGCGTTATGTTGCCTGTACTTTATGCACTGTATTAACAAGAATTAACAAGAATCTGCTCAGGCAGCGTTTCTTCTGGAATCAGGTTTTATCACAGAGTTGTTGAAACACTGCTGTGAGAATTGGATGGCATTAAACCATGGGACCATAAGTGAGGTAGGGTACTGATGTTGGATTAGTGTTGAATCATAAATATCACTCCAATTCATTCTAAAGGTACTGGATGGGCGGAACAAAATCACATTGCTTCCGCAGCCCAGTGCAGCAGAACTTTTCTGAAGAATGTACAGAGTACGTGGAAATGTAAATAATGTCAATATGTTATTTGTATATATTTGTGAACAAATCAATTGGGCAGCTGGATGGCCTAGTGGTTAGGGAATTGGCCCTGCAATCAGGGGGCTGGGGGCTGGGGTTTAAATCCCAACGGCTAGTGTCCCCGCTGAGGTACCCTTGAGCAAGGTACCGTCTCCCCACACTGCTGCCCGGGCGCCTCGATGGCAGCAGCCCACTGCCTCACTTAGTGAATGGTTTAAATGCAGAGAAAGAATGTCACTGTGTGGTGTACTTGCATGTGACACATAAAGAATCTTCATCTTCAGTTCAAATCAGAAACCTACCGATCATAAAGGAAACTTCTTAATTCCATCCTTTATTGAAGAAATAAAATGGGTTTTCCATTAAAGGTCAGTGATTATCACACATCAGTAAACATTACAAACCTCCCCGTGTGTCAGACATGATAAGACACGACAACACTATGAGCTTCTTCATTCCTGAGAAAGCTGGTGTCACAGGCAAATTTATAGAACATGTTCTCAGCTGTCAGCACACAATCACCATATTGCAGTAACATACAGGAAAAGTACTGTGTTTTGTGTGTGTGTTTTATTTCAATGAGAACTGTGGAGGAAATTACTGTCTTTATTTCAACACGACCTTGTGGCTGCGCACAGACATAGAAAGACTATGGCAGAACCTAATAACAGGTTACGCAGGAGCCAGCGGTGTTCACTACTGCCTCCGTAAGACAAGGCTGCATTAAAGACTAAAGTGATCAGACAGAAAGGCAAACAAACACAAAAGCAGAAGACTGCCATGTGAATCAGCATCACATGCAGCCCCCTCCTCCACTCTCTCTCTCCCTCTTACTCCGAGCAGCTTTTGGCCTTGACCAACACTCTAAACCACACCACATACTCTAAAGTCCACTGAGTTCCCCTAAAGCATACAACCTCACACACACATACCTCAAAAGAACAACAGCATTTTTCCTTAATCTCGGTACTGTAACGTGGTCAAGATTTTTTATCGAAAAAGATACAATGATTGGAAACTCGTTTATAGAAGTCAAAAGGCTTGCGCTGTAAGTAAGCTTTGAGACAGCAGGATTTTTGCTCTTTTCTAAGTCAAGAAAGACACAGAAATCATGGTCAGTGGTAAACGAAACCATAATGATGTGGTAGGTGAAGGTTAGACAGAGAATGACGAGGGAATGACAACATGATGTGGAAGATGGTGTTACACCCCCATTCCCCAGCTCTGGTTTCATTAGTTCATCACTGAACACAGTCATTTTATGCCATTCATATTTTGTACTAAATATTGTGAGGATATGGAATAGTAACGTTGCCTGTGGGAAAGGAGTAGCTCCTCTGAGCTTCACTGTCACATGGCTAGATATGCCGCATGTCCCAGAGGAACAGGGTTTGGTGTATCTCATCACAGCAGATTTTCCCCATATCATTCGACATCCGCAGTGAGTATATGCCTTTCCTTTTGCTCAGTTTTAAGTGTGTGTATTTTGAGACATGGGAAATTATTATGGTTTATTATGGTTTCCCTAAAAGACCCAATCGGCATAGGGTGCATGGCATTGCCGGTCTCTTGTTCCTCATGTAACTAAGAACACAACCACTTTTGCTTAACACTTTACCACTTTTGCTTCACAAAGTTTACACACAAAGTTTTTGTTACACCTATCATCAATTGGAAATCGATTTACAAATGCCTGTTTTTTTTAGCACTCAGGCTTAATGACCATTTAGGGGAGCACCAATATTACATCTTCACTCCAGATACTGATACCTGGTCTTCATAGATCTGTTGATACTGTATTTGATGTCTATAAATCCTCATATTCAACTTTTAAAATATCTTATTTTGGTAGAGGCAGGGTTCTACAACACAAATAAAACTTCGTCATTAAAAAAAAGGTTTAAGATAACTTAAACCAAATCAACTTCTTGCCAGAAAACAAAACTGAAAGAAACAAAAACTGACACACAAAGATTTTACTGCATGCTATCAAGGGTTTGTTTTATCAAGAGGGAACAGAGCACAGTTTAGCATCCATAAAACAATCTGTATTTATACAGATTTTTTCAAGACCTATACACAGCACCCTGTATACACTTCATCATCAGTCAGCGAGTTGGTTAACAGACAACTTAATTTCCACAGAGACTCCATCTCTCATCACCTGATTCACTCTTGTTTATGTTATTGTTGAAATCAGTCGCCCAGTTGTTCAAATTTATTCATAACATGAGTGGCATAATGCAAACATCTGTCAGTGTCTGTACTGTTCTCAAAAGGTTTCTACTGTGCTGTGAGGCATGCCAGCTGATGAAGGGTTGATGTGCATACCCAAGCACACGCGACCACACACGCGCTCACACACACGCACACATGGATATTTAGCACAATGGATGTCAGTTTTTGTAGACGGCCACACATATTTGATATAGTGAAACCCCTTAATCACTGTTAAACCACTATTCACTACCATAGCACACTCCTACATGTTGCTTCTGCCTCATCTACTGGTTTACAAGTAAAGTCCAGTAAGTAGTGATACCAATACAGTTACTGTTAACTGTACAGTTAACAATACATTGCTTTGCAATGTGATTCCACAAAATTTCTGACAACTGAGACATCGGTGTGTGCATTGATTATCATCCTCATTATTTTTAATGTATT
Organism: Hemigrammopetersius urotaenia; assembly: GCA_037974485.1. Taxonomy (NCBI): domain Eukaryota; kingdom Metazoa; phylum Chordata; class Actinopteri; order Characiformes; family Alestidae; genus Hemigrammopetersius; species Hemigrammopetersius urotaenia. The sequence continues at coordinate 770 of JBBPDC010034827.1, read as the reverse complement.
GTTACCTTAATTATTATATCCAATTCATTAATGCTCATTACTGGCTACTGTGTTGTGTAAATAAAATAAAAAAAAACATTACTGAACATTCTACCAAATGCATATCACTGTTATCGAAGAAACCCCAATCACAATACAAACTGGGATTGTTTCATTGGCTAGCACTACTGCAGAGATGAGGAGAGCCTGGGGTCAACTGTAAACTTTATCCACCTCCAACACCGCACAATCAGAGCCAAGCCCCAGAGCTGCAGGCCTGCTCAGTTTCATCACTGTGCTGTCCACCCAGTCAGGCAGTCTTTTCCCTGCAGAAGAGGCCCAGCAGCTCCAGGTGATAAGATTAACCCACATAGCCATGTTTGTTTTGGGCCTTCCTTCTCCGAAAAAGATCAACATGAACTCCGCAAACAAAGGAGGCCCAAAACAGAGAGAGCTTCAGATGAGCCAAGAGAGCCTGTTGAGCTGGGAGAGATTTACTCGTAGAGAAAAACAGAAAGAAAAGAAGAATGAAAGAAGGGGCGGGGAGGGAAGAGGGTGAAAAGCAAGAGAGAGAGAGAGAGAAACCCTCCCTCTCTCTTTCTGTTTCTGTTCAAAAAGACAGTCGGCATTGAGTCTGGAGTTCACGCCTGGTTACCCTCTGCGCCTGAGAATGTGGCCTAGAAATACAGCAGTCCCTGCCTGCCATCTTCTCTCTCCACACACACACACACACACACACACACACACACACACACACACACACACACACACACACACACACATACACACAC
>JBBPDC010034809.1:0-12097 GCA_037974485.1 Hemigrammopetersius urotaenia | reverse complement strand
AATAATAATAATAATAACAACAACAACAACAACAACAACAACAACAACAACAACAACAACAACAACAATAATAATAACAATAACAATTATTATTATTATTATTATTATTATTATTATATAACAATCATCATTATCATATTTTAATCGTTTTAAACAGGCGACTTGGTCGTTTTGTATCAACCAAATTTGTACCAATCTGTACCATAAAGCACTAAAACAAGCAATTTTAAATAATACACCGCTGAGAGGAAGTTGTGAAATTATTATGAAATTTGTGTAAATGTTATTATTTTTTTACGGACCGTTGCAGTTAAAGGAACGCGCTGTAGTTTTTCTGAGGATTTTGTGCTCGTGTGCAGATCGTATTCTCTTCAGAGTTTTTTCTCATTCTCCTGTAAACTCTCCTTTCTTTACCATAGAATAAGCTTAGTACATCCAATTAACTTATCTAATAAATTAAAAATATTATACTGATTTTTTTTTTTTTTAATCTATTATTGCGAATGTTCTTTCCGGCAAAATGGTTCTTTTTTCATTCTTTTATTATTTTATTTTGTTTAATTTCTATCTGCATTTGATAAATTATCTGTGAGTGTGTTTGTGTATCTGTGAGTACGTGTGTAAGTAAGGGCGTGTGTATCTGCGGTGCGCATCTGTGTATGCCTATGTGTATTTGTGTGTGTGCATGTGCGTGTATGTGTGTGTGTGTGTGTGTGTGCGCGCGCGCGTGTATTTAAGTGAATGTGTGTTTCTCTGTGTGTATATATGTGCATGTGTGTATCTGAATGTGTATATGTATTTGTGTGTGTGTGTGTGTGTGTCTGTGTGTGTCTGTGTGTGTGTGTGTGTGTGTGTGTCTGTGTGTGTGTCCAGCCCTCACTCTCTTCCTGGCTCGCGGGACAAGAAGAGACAGAGAGAAGAAGAAGAAGGAGAAGAAGAAGAGGAAGAAAAAAATAAAAGCCTCCATCTCTCCTACTTCCTGCAAGTTGCAGTTCCAGCCCTCCGTCAGAGCAGAAAAAAAGAAAAGAAAGAACGACAAAGAGAGAAAAGTGCACGAGACTTTTCGCCCCCTCAGCGAGCTCGTGCGGGTTCGGACGGTCTACAGCCAGTCTGGGCTTTTTTTTAAAGAAAGAAAAATATTTAAACCCTGTTTTTGGGAGGATAAAGACGCGCATGGGGGAGTGTATGATGCAGGAGCGAAGAAGAAGAAGGGATGGAGGAGAAAAAGAGGCAGAAAACGGACGAGTGAGCTCTGCCTCAGCCTGATGAGGTCGCGCTGGGGGTTCAGGTCCGGACGGGTGTGATCAGCTGAGCGGCTCCTGCAGGACCCCCGCGAGCCTCCCGCTCCTCTTCTCTCTGTTCATGCTGTGGAACAATGAACTTCTGGAGGAGCGAAATCAGCGTGCGTGCAAAGGAATCTCCTCTGAACAGGTAGGAACATCCGAAGACCTGCTTCAGCCATTCAAAACACTTCAGAGCTCCTTCAGCTCCTTTAGTGCACTCATTTAACACCAATACACACTCACAATACACACAGCTCTCTATACACATTTACTGCAACACACACTGATACTATACTGTAGTACACTCCTTTAACATCAATACACACTCGATACATATATCTCTTATTTACTACAACACACTGATACTACACTGTTGTGCCCTCCTTTGCTGATAATAAACACTGATAATACACTACCTTACACTCCTTTACAGCAATACAAACTAATGATACACAACTCTCATTTACTGCAACACACACTGAAAATACACTCCTTTTAATGTCAATAGATACTCATAGTACACTACACAACTCTCATTTACATCAATTCACACCAATGAGACACAACATAACCCTCCTTTAAACCAATGCACACGTTATACATGGCATACTTTTCATTTACATCAATACATACTGATAATACACATAATCCTCTTTATCTTCAAAAGACACTGCTAGAGCACTGATATTACTCTGCATAACCCTCATTTATTCCAACACACACCAACAATGTACTACACAACTCTCTGTTAAAAAACACACTGACAGATCATTGATATTAGACTGAATAACTCTCCTTTAAACCTGCATGACCCTCCTTAACATCAATACACACTGCTAAAACAGATAGAGACAGTAAACCACACTCACTTCAGTATAAATGACTAGGAAACTAATATTAACCCGATTCACTTCTTTACATATGGCTAACCATGTAAATCCCCATTAACTTAAACACACACCCTCTCTAAAGCAAATACTAATCTTACTTATGCAGCTTTGAACCACTCAAACCTCAATACTGCTTCTACTATTTAGACCTCAATACTGCTTCTGCTATATAGACCTCGATACTGCTTCTGCTATATAGACCTCAATACTGCTTCTACTATATAGACCTCAATACTGCTTCTGCTATATAGACCTCGATACTGCTTCTACTATATAGACCTCAATACTGCTTCTGCCATATAGACCTCAATACTGCTTCTGCCATATAGACCTCAATACTGCTTCTGCCATATAGACCTCAATACTGCTCCTACTATACAGACTTCAGTAATGCTTCTGCTGTATTGACCTCAATACTGCTTCTACTATACTGACCTCAATACTGCTTCTACTATATTGACCTCAATACTGCTTCTGCCATATAGACCCCAATACTGCTTCCTCAGTACCAGTCACTGCCTATACTCTAATACTCTAAAGCACTAAATCTAAAGCAGAAAATCATAATTTTCTTCTGCCAATTCTCTGATGCGATCAGATTCAGTGCCTCCCTTATGAACACTCTCATCTCTCTCTCTCTTTCTCGTTCATCTCTCTGTCTCTCTCTCTCTCTCTCTCTCTCTACACAAACGCACATACACTGGCACAGAGAAAGAGGGCTAGAGAAAAAGAATTAGGTTTTAATTGCTGTCATTAAAAAAATCAAATTTGCAATTCTTTTAAATGGAAAGTGTGTGTGTGGGGTGGGGGGAGGAGTTAGTCTGTGGCTCTTGTCTCTGACTGACAGCTGAAATTGACACTCCGTGCTCCTCTTATAGGAGCTATTTGTAATTGCAGGTAGTTTATTATTTATTTTTTTCCTCCTTGCATCTTTTCAACTCCCTCTCTCTCTTTTTGGATTGCGTGGAAATGCGATTATCCAAAGAGGCGCTGGGGGTTAAGTGTGTAAGTGTGTGTTGAAGGGGGGGTGCGGGAGGGGGAGGGATGGGGGGATGAGGGGATGAAGAAGAAGAAGAAGAAGAAGAAGAAGAGGCCGACGAAGGAGAAGGAGAAGAAGAAATCAGCGCTTGGTTGATGTAGCTGCGATGATCAGCTCTGATGGGCATTTTGTTGTTGTTTTTGCAGTTTTTATTGTTTTGAGCCCCTATAAAGCCCCTCACGAGACTCACAGCTCCAATTCTCTGGATTTCTTTCCCTCTAGGTGATTCGCAGGCGCGCGCGCCTACTCCCACACACACACTTACACTCACACACACACGCTAACACACACACGCACGCACCCACACGCACGGCGCGCGCGCACACGCACCTCTGCAGCTGCGGCGCGGGTTAGAGATGGTAAGGAGCGCGTTTCTGCGTGCGTGAGTTTATGTTCGTCCTCCTGTTTTTCCTGCTTTTCTTCTCTTTGCGCTTTTCTCTCTTTATGCTTGTTTGTTTCTGTGTCTGTTTTTTGTCGCAACGTTGCAAACAGAACCAGCGCGAGTGCGGTTTCAAAGGGTTTTAGTCCTTTTAAAACGTGACCTCCAGATTCAGGACTTCTGCAAAAGCTCCAGATTTAAGTCGTTTTCTTTGTTTCTGATTAATAGGTTTCTTCTTATGGGCTTTTAACGTCGTTTCAGATATGCTTTGTTTTAGATGTATATGTATGTTTCACACACACACACACACACACACACACACACACACACACACACAAACACACACACACACACACATACAAACAAATGTATTATTACCAAAACTGTGTAAAGATTACATTTATAATAAATATAACATTTACTGGAGATAAACGTACTTAAATTTAGTAGTAGTAGTGTGTATGTACGTGTGTGTGAGTGGTCCGTTACTTTTCCGTGTCGGAGTTCACTCCTGGACTACGGGTTTGATGGAGCGCGCGCGGCTGTAGTTAATTCTCGCGGCACTACTGTGAAGGCGCGCGGGACTTCAGCTCCACTCGGCGCGACTCAACCAGACCAGCTTGGTTTCACTTTTAATCGGGAAAATAAGACGGACTGTGTGTAAACCCTGTTAAAACCAGCACTGCCGGCCCGTGTGTGTGGGCAATGGTTATAAAATATTATTTAAAATAATCAGTTTTACCTAATCGTATTTCTAAAGCATTTTTATACACTTATTTTATAAACTATATTCCTAAATTGTTTTTCTGAATTTCTGTATTTCTAATGTGTCTTTCTGACGCATATTTTAAACTATTTCTTCACAGTAGCTATTTCTAAACCGCGTCTAACACATATTTCTAAATTGTATTTCTCAAGCATATTTCTAAACTGTATTTCTAAAGTGTATTTCTAGACTATTTTTCTAAACTGTATTTATACAGTATTTATAATTATACAGTATTTATAATATACATTTTCATTCCGATTTTACTCCGTAATCATTTAGTGCCAGTTTCACAAATTAAGCCTTAATCTGGACTAAAAGTGGTGGTTTCCAGTTTAGTCCGAGAGTAGGCTTAATCACTATCCAATCAGAGTTTAGTTTGATTCTGTTGTTTGTTCAGTTCAGTTTTTACAAAAAGAGCCAAAACATGTCTTATTTCTCTTATATTATCTTTAGTGAATTATCCTTTAAAATCACGAATTGATTAGTATTTCTGTCTTTCTTTTGTTATTATTATTATTGTTATTATTATTATTATTGTTGTTGTTGTTGTTGTTTTTAAGTTTAAGTTGTTTAAAGCGTACCTGTTTATTTTAAATTCGGCTCCAACATCAAAAGTTTTCTGTAAAACAGACGCGAGCTGCTGTTTATTAATGGTTGTCTCAGTTGTAGTTATTTTATTATTACTTGCAACAGCATCCTTTTAACAAACAAATGTGTGTCTGTGTGTGTTTTACTGTATACCAGTGTGTGTGTGTAACTGTATGTGTGTGTAACTGGATGTGTGTGTGTGTTATACAGCATGTCTTTAACAATGTGATATATTTTTGCCCCCCAGTCCCGTTGTGACAGTGACTCTCAGAGGGAGCCCCCCCGCTCCCCCTCCCCCTCCTCCTCCCCTTCTTCCCCTCCCTCCAGCGCCTCCTCCTCCAGCAGGAACGTGTGCGCGAGCTGCGGCCTTGAGATCCTGGACAGATACTTGCTGAAGGTAAAACAACTCACACAAACTATACACCCCCTCGTAATTCTGCAGAAACCGTAAACCATTATTTGTATAATAATAATAACAATAACAATAATAATAATAATAACAACAACAATAATAACAAGTATTATTATTATTATTATTATTGTTGTTATTATTATTAGTATCAATAGTAGTAGTAATAGTAATAGTTATTATTAATTATTATTAGCAATTAATTTTTTATCATCATCGTTATTATTATTAGTTGTGGTAGTAATTATTAGTTATTTTTATCATCATGATGAAACATTCTTCTTCTACTTCTTTTTCTTCTTCGTCATTATTATTATTATTATCATTATGATAATGATTATTATGATGATGATCCTGTTCATCATCGTCGTCATTATTATTGTTATTATTATTTAAAGCCTATTGTATTATTATTTTTTTAGTATATCTGTACCTCCGCGTATTCTAAGCTGAATATCTTCTCTCTCTCGCGCGCACGTGTGTATGTGTGTAATAGGAGGTTCAGTTCTGAAGAGCTGAACTGACCTTTGTAACACCGTTAACACTTAAAAGACACTGTAAATACCACCTTAAAACTGAACACACACCAGCACTGACTGAACCCATCAAACATGAACAATTCAAATAACAATTAAAGCTTAAACGAATAAAACTACAGAGAAGCGGCGCGTGTTGGTTTCTAATTCTTAAACACCTTTAAATACACCCAAATACCTAAATACATTGGAATACATGACAGCACTTAAATACACAAATATCACGTAAATACACAAGAATACTTAAATATTTAAAAACAACTGTCAGATAATTAAATAGTACCGTTAAAAACAGATAATAATGATAATGTAATAATAATAATGTAATAATGATAGTAGTAATAATAATAACAACAACAACAACAACAACAATAATAATAATAATAATAATAATAATAACTATCATTATTATTAGTAGCAGTAGTAGTACATTCATTAATATTCATATGGCTCTAATAATTATTATGATTGTGGTGTTATTATTATTATTATTATTATTAGCATTAGTAGTAGTTGTTGTTATTGTATGGTATGATAATTGTTATATTTATTGTTAATATTGTGTTTTTTTTAGTATTACTGTTGTTTCTACTGTGAATCCTCTAATTGTTGTTATTTTGTTGTTCTTATGTTGTTCCTCTCTCTAGGTGAATAATCTTATCTGGCACGTCAGGTGTCTGGAGTGCTCAGTGTGTAGAACTTCTCTGCGGCAGCACAGCAGCTGCTACATCAAAAATAAGGAAATCTTCTGTAAAATGGATTATTTCAGGTAGGGTAACTTTTCACTTCATCTGACAGGTGTGACCTAGGCAGGATTTTCACTGTTACCATAAAGAGGCTGCAGTTCAGTGATGCTCAGCCTGTTCTGTTCATTTCAGTCTGAGATCGTCTTGGCTTTTATTCTGATAGAAATGAAGCGGTTTGCATACTAAAGCAGCACAGGAAAGGCTGCTGGAGTGTTGGAGTGTTGTAGACCAGCACTGGCTGATGCTTTTCTAAACCTGAGCTGCAGATTTGGCAGTGGAGTGTGTGTTATATACAATACTGTGCAAAAGTCTGTGTGTTCTCCTCACCAGCTCACAAAATAATTACTAATGTTTTACCAACAAAACAAATTGTGATACTTTTTATTGCTTTCTAGTTTACATTTATTCTAATGTTAGCAGAAAAATGACCTAAAACTTGTGCACTGTATAAATACGTATGTTATTTTACATACAGTAATAGGTGGTCATTTGTTCATGGATGCTGCAGAGGCTTCTCTCACAGGATTCTTGTGGCTGTCACTGCATAAACAGCTGGATTTTTACTGTTTACGTGCTTGATGTAGATTGTGACCATGTCTTGTTGCGACTGCTGGCTAAACACAACTGTACACAGAATGTAATACACTGATACTTCAGTCACGTTCTGTTCATCTACAGTAGGAAGAATAATTACTTTACCAAGAACCAGGGTAACTTAAAAAAAAAATTCTTACAAAAAAGTCCCTAATGGTTCATATAGGTTGTTTATGCCCGCTTTGGTTTACACATGGATAAAAAAAAATGCAAAATATGCCTCTGCTTAGGGAGGACTGCATTTATAAATACCAATGTTTCATCACTGAGATACAATCCTAATAATGATTGCATTTTGTTTGTGATTGCAGTAAATGCAAAATAGGTTTACAGGGGTCTTCATAAATATTAATATCTCACAATTCAGCTTCCTGTTTCCTGAGGTAATGATATGTTTCATGTGTCTGTAATGATTTACAAGGAACTTTATTAATATTAGAATCCCTTAAAGGAGGTAATATCATAATTCTGGGCATATTTAGCTAGACTGAAGCAACAAATGGTTTCCAAAAAGGAGAGATACATAGAAAATTAAACCCCGCTTGTCTAGAAGGCCCTTCAGAAACATTATAAACATTATAAAGACTTTGTGCCCTAATAGTCCTATTAATTGTAAATCCTGGTGTAAAGGATATATGTATATATATATATATAATTCTTTGCATACATGAGGCTCTTTTTAAAACGTCCTGACATGGAGATTGTGTCCTACTATAACTGGCTTGTTATCACATAAAGGAGAGAAAGAATAGCTGTATTGCAGGAGATGCACATTTCCTCAGGCGCTTTGACACTGGTGTGATGTGTGGGGGTGCTGAGTGAAGGATGTGTGTGATGGTGTTCAGGATGCGAGGGTGTGATTGCAGGGCACTCAGAGCAGCCTCTGAATGACAGAAGGATATTGGCCTGCCTTCTCCGTTCATCGGCGGCGGCGTGAAGTGACTGGAACCCTTCTTTTTAAAGCCTGATCCTGCGTCTGAGGAGGACGTTTGTTTTCTGCTTTAGGGGCCAATAATCTGAAGTGATGCTTCACATGATGGGAGTATCAGTGCCGGGGCGCCAGGGCCTCTCTGGATGGCTGCTCCACACATCTGTGCAGATGTTTTGTTGTGCAGAGAAAAACAGGAGTGTCAGGGCGGATGGCAGGAGTCGAGGCCAGAGTGGATTGGAGCTCTGCAGTTTTTATCAGGGCATCTTGTTGCCGGATCTGCGTCGCACTGGGTCTAAAAGAGGCTCTGTTTCTTCACGCATGGGCGCTCTCTTTTGTGTCCAATCCAGGCTGCGAATACCCGTTTCTTTTAAAGGAGACATGGGAAAAAGGGAAAGCAGCAATTTTCCCCCAGTACATAAATACAAATTAAACATTATCAGTAAAGTGTTTACTAACAGAGATAACAGAGTGTCTGCGATAGCACAGTGTCTGCAGTGGGGTTTAGGTCATCTGATAACCGCCGCAGTGCAGAAACACATTTTAGAAACTTCAGGCAGCCTTTAGAGAGTGCGGCACATTTTTCCACTTTGCGAACGTGCTCATTTTTACACTGAAGATTTATAATGGCAATGCTGTTTTCACATTATGTTTTTGTAAACTTATAGCAAAAGTTGAAAGTTTGTTGGAAGTGTTGGAATATTTTCACATTTTATTTGCTTTTTGCAAAAAAAAAAACATACTCACCATATTGTATATATGGTATTGTATGTGTGTATACATATATATATATATATATATATATGTATATATATATATATATACACACAGTCCTTGCTCATTTTAATGGATGGAGGCTTTGAATCATACCATAGAATCATGGGAACATTACCAGAGGCAAAACAGTGATTGACTTAATAAGATATTCATGCAGACAAGGACAAAAAGGGAGCTATAATAGCTTCAAGTTGCCCTGGAGTCAGCGGTGTGGTAGCCCAGTATTGCTTAGACCAGAGCCTTGTTTGTGTGTTTTGTCCAGTGGCAGTGAAATTTCTGCTGCATACCTTCGTTCAGATCTCAGGATGAAGAAATGCCCAGGGCACATCCAACAAAGAAGAATTAGACTTAAAGAGGAATTTCACATCGTAGTTGGCTTAATTGTCTGGCCTAGTGGGAGAAAAAAGTTACATTACCCAGCATGGGTTTGACTAGCCAGACTCACCAAAGTGTTTGAGTTGGTGGTTTGAGGTGGTTTGTAAAGCTTTTTCCTTCATTATATTGGTGGCAATTCAGATTTGTATTTATTTAGTTTTTGTTGTCGATGAAAAGAACGCGTTTAGAGCGTGGCTGGCTCGTCTGTATACACAGAGAGCAACCTGATCCGACGAGGCCGTGCCGAGATTTATAATTAGCACAGTCCAAGTTGCCCATCATGAGCATAATTTTTAAAAGCAATTTCTGTTACACTGATGTTACATAGAGGACTCTCTGTGTGTGCCGGTTCCAAAAGCAAGCTGCCACTAAGAAACCTCTCCATCATGAAACTTAGTGAAGACACTGGACTAAACAGATCTAAATGGAACCAAAAGACAGAATGTACCAAAAAAGCAATGGAGTGGAAAAAAGCAATGCATCTTTTGCTAGATGCTTGTGTTTAAAGAACTGTTGTAAATTAAATATGATTGTGAGGACTTTTTAAACAACCTAAATGTAATGTAAATCATTTTTATCCAGTTGGACAATGTAAATCATTTTTAACCAGTTGGACAATTTAATAATTTAATCATTGTAAACAGAGTCATCCAGAGTGGTGTGATGTGAAGGGCACCAGAAAACATATTGTGTTAGAATTGTTCACAGTGGCAGTGAATGGAACCAGACATCTAAAGAGTTAAAAGCCCTCCCAGAAATGTATTACATGAAGAAGTAATGGATGCATGGCCAGATGTTTGAGGATAATTTTGAGAAGGTTTTGGCCTATGAAACATTTTTAGGTCGAGTCCTGGTGGAGGGGTGCATGCGGGATGTTGTGAGGTGAAATAGTCCCCCAATTATAATGTATTTGTTATGCAATTATACCATAATTAATATTACATATAAACACTCAGAATACATATGTACTCCACTTTGTCATGTAGGTTCACTGGTGGGTTTGAATAGTAAATAAAATGTCTATATTTGCATGTCATGACTCCTGGTTGCTATCATCACCTCTGTAAAAAATTATGGTCTGTGAGTTTCTAGACAAATAAATTTGTAATAATAATGAATGATTTATTTAATTGGTTGGGATGCACAGTAATACTGGAATCTTATCAGTACTAGCAGATTTTTGCATTTTATAGGCATAGAACAGATGTTTAGACTTTACTGATAATGCTGGAAACCAATATCTGATGTTGGTTTTATTGCACTGTAGCATTTATGAATGTTTAAGTAATGCCAGAACACTCTGTTACAATTATCTAATTTGTAAGCTTATAGAAATAAATATATAATAAATATTATAAATAAACCCAATATATTATAAACTTTATAGTGCTCTCATCCGGGCAGATGTAGTTCCCGATTTCTGCATTTAATTGTTTCAGCATCAACAGATAGAATATATAGAAAATAAATAAATAAATAAATAAATAAATATATCAGGTATCGTCATCAATGTTCCTACATTGCTGCATCCCTCAAATTTGGTTCAGTTCTCTTTTAATGATTCCGGGAATACTTTATTCACAATGGCCCACTGTTGGTTCTCTGCAGTCCACTTTCTCTTGACTGAAGGTGAATGAACTTTTCCCTAACCCTAAACCAAACACTCTTTCCAACCCTAAACCTTAACCTTAAACCCAGAATCTATACTTAATCTTAAACCAAAGAGCTGCTATACAAAATGAGCCCAGAGATCACCACAGAAATTAAGAAAGAAGCCTCTGTATTTGCAAGAGGATGAATTGTGTGGGACCTCATGTACCAGCAGATCTTCTGCTGCACATGAAGGGCCTTGTTTAGCATCATATCAGTGGGTTTGGCTGTCATTAGTGACTGCATGTTTTCTGCACTACAGTGATGCAGAACTCATGTTAGCATTAGCTTTACTGAGACTGACTCACAACTGAGAGGCAGGGGGCCGCGTGTAAACTCATGTGCATTTAATCTGAAACTAAAGTGACAAGCAAGCGGGCCCTCGGGGGCCTGTGGCAGGATGCAGTGAGCAGCGATTGTGTAAGCGGGGGCAGGCTGAATATTTTCCATTTTAATGTCATTCATTCGTCACAGGCCTTGTTGATCTCTTGCCACGCAAAATCGCTAGTGTCAAATTAGCACTTACATTACACACTGGAGGCTCCTGCAACTGGACTGAGGGCCTAAAGGATTAGAAGAAGCTGCACCAGCCTGCGATCCCATTGGCTGAGTGCAGCTATGCCTTTTCCATCTCTCTGAGCAGAATCCCAGGGTTTGAGTGAAAAAAGAAAAAAGTCGACAGGAGATGGATTTCGTGTTTGTGTCAGTCTCTCATCTGTGCCAGACTGACAGCTGCTCTAATCGAGCGTAATTGCAGGAAATCAGAGTGGGTTTACTCTCGGTTGGGGGGAGTGGATTGGGGTGGAGGGAACGGGACAGAGCAGAGGCTGTACCTACCCCATGTCGGGCAGAGGAGAAAAAAAAGCACACAACAAAACAGCCTCAGAAGCGTGAGTGGAGGGCCACACAGGAAGCTGGAGAGAAGCTGCTAATCAGAGAAGCCCAGAAAGCGAGACAGAAGGCCGGGGGAACCTGAGAGCACTGGAGGGATTTTTCAGGGGTGATTTTTTTTTTTACATCCCACAAGAAAAAACATTCAAGAATGCTCAAAAAACATGCATGCATGCACACACACACACACACACACACACACACACACACACACACACACACACACACACACACACACACACA
>JBBPDC010034798.1:0-12097 GCA_037974485.1 Hemigrammopetersius urotaenia | reverse complement strand
TAAAACTGTCATTTGTAACCAATTGTGATGTTGTAACCAATGTCATTGGTTTGTGTTCAATAAGTTACAACTGTCATGTACTGTAACCTAATTCATAGGTTTGTGTTCAGTCAGTGATAATGTCATGACCATTGTAGCCTAAGATATAGGCTTGTATTCAGTAATAAATGGTAAAAACTGCTTTTTTTAATGTCTGTATGTATGTGCGATTAAATGCGATTAATTAGATTAATTAATCATCACACCATGTAATTAATTAGATCAAAAATTTTAATCGCTTGACAGCATTAATTCATATCTTTCTGTGCTTACCTGTACATCATTCAAAGAGTCATGAAAGAGATCAAATAAGTATTGAAGGGAGCGTGTTAAGCAACTGCAGAGGACCCTTTGCATATATGCCAGACCCATCTCATTACTCAGATCCACACTTTATACTGCAAATTGTATAAAATAACCTCAAATGTCTTCAAACGTATAACTGTTTCTTAATATAATTAACCTGTTCCATGGCTGTAGACAGTTCTTAAAGCTTATTTCTTGCATAAATAATTATTTTACTCTCTTGGAAGAAAACTAATAAGCCAATATTCATCAGCTGGGTAAACGTATCTAAATGTATGTTTAACAGGGTGTGAACCTAAAATTAAGATTAAATATTAGTCTGTCAGATTTAGTTTCTTCGTGAAATTATGAATGCTTTGTCTACTTCTAAGATGAGAATTATCAGTGCCCATACTTCTGTCTAATTCTGGGTTCGCAATTAAAGTTATAATATAGCTAAGAGGCAGAAGTGAGATTGTAAAAAAACTTTGGATCTTCCATGTTTGGAGTACAGATATTTATCAAATTCAGCTTTTCAGTAGTAAGTGTGCCCCTGTAAAATGATATACCTTCCAGCCTTGTCCTTAATTACCTGTGTTAGATGAAATGGTATTGATTTATGAATCAATGTCAGAACACCTCTTGCCTGAGAGGTAAAAGGTGCTTAATACTTATTGCCCTGCCACCTTCTCGATATTTTTTTCTCTTGGCCACATAATAGGTGAGTTTCCTGAAGAATGTTGCTATCTGAATGCACAGTAATGACAGTGGTACCTATCTAGCAGGTTAAAGAGCATCAAAATTGTCTGTAAAAGTTACTGTACATTCCTGAAAAACTGGTTATTGCAGGCTGTAAATCTGACACCACATTTAGCTCCTTTGATGCTGAAGAGGGCACATGGGTCAGTCAGAAGAATACACATCAAGAACGCTTATCAAGAAATTTTATGAAATACAGGGATGAAGCACCTGTGATGAGAAAAAACACAGCCTCTCCAGTGAAGGGACAGATTGTTTAACAGAACCCCCTGGTGAGATCAGCTGCAGCTCAACATCAAGACCAAAGAACTGGTGGCGGACCTGAGAAGATCATGGTCTCCTGTCACTACCCTCTCCATCATCGGGGTGGATGTGGAGATGTTCAAGACCACAAGGCCCTTGATGTTCACATGAACAATAAGCTGGACTAGCTAAAGAACTCCACTTGCAAGAGGGGTCAAAGTAGGCTGCATGTCCTATGAAGATTCTGATCTTTCAGAGTCTGCAACCATGTTGCAGATGTTTTCTGTGCTGTTACAGAGCCATCTTCTGTGCTGTTACATTTACAGCATTTAGCAGACACTTTTATCCAAAGCGACTTCCATTTCCTAACTACAGGGGACAGTCTCCATGGAGCAACTCAGGGACCCAATGGTGGTGCTGAATGTAGGATTCGAACCCATGACCTCTTGGTCCGGAGGCAATTATCCGTCCCACTAGACCCCCACCACACAACATGACCCACTGAGCTTCCTCCACTGTTGTGTGCTGGGCTGACAGCATAGAAGTGGCAGTCACCAAGAGACTTAACAAACAGATCAGGAAGGCTGGCTGCTGGGTGAGAAAGTGGACAACTTAGAAAACTTTTGGCCACAGACTAACCAGCATAAAGTGCTCCAGCTACCATCAGACTGCCTGCTACTCAGAAATGTCATTTCTTGAGATGTGCTAAATCATTCTCATTATGTGTAATATCTTATTAATCTGTGCAGCTGTTTATTATGTACAATATTCTTAAGTACGATATCACTATTTAGGCCACTGGCAATTATGTCACTACTTCTGTGCAACATTTTATGCACAATAGCCTTATCAAGTGCAATATCACTACTTATGTACTCAGGTCACATGCCACTAATTATGCAATAGTAGTATGATGTGCAATAGCACTTCTTATGTTATTATTATGTGCAATAACAGACTTGGTATAGTGATGTCACTATTACTGACTGTGTTTCTGACCGCAGTTTTTGTGTATAGTATATTTGATACTAAGCATTTTTAGAGTATTTCTGGAAAGTTTTATTTGGACTTTTATTTTGACTTATATTTCATATTGTTATTGTCTTTGTGCCTCTGTATGTCTAAGCAGTTTCCCTCAGGATCAATAAAAGTAGTTTGTTATGTTCTTGATCAAGTGAACAGATCAAGCACCTTTCCCTCAAGGTCTTTGTTTTCATTTTCGAGGGCCTGAACTTTAGCATGTAGAAAGGCGAGGATATCCTCGAATGCAGATGCCTGGATCTCTGCATGGTTGACCTATTCGACACAATCATTAATATTATGACAGAATCTTATCCACTTTGGACTGCAAGTTAGATTTCATGTTTGCCAAAGATATCATTTCTGATCCATTATGTAACTAACTACTTTTTTTTGTCACGTGTGCTTTTATCGGCTTTATCAGGCATATTTAACTGAAACAACATTTTATCAGTTTTACCAGGCCTTATCACTATCAGTTTTACACACACAAGGCTCTAAATGTTCTATACAATGACTAGATCAACAGAGTTCTGTAGAAAGGTAGCAGAGCCTAAGTGGGTGTTTCCTCAAAACCAGAAAACATTTTTAGAAAGATGTGTTGCCTCTGAAGCTTATCCCCAGCAATGAAATGATACTGTGAGGTGAGGAGCAGAGCACCACAGCATTTAGGAGAGGAGCCGTAAGTCTTTAAAACACAGCCTCTCCAGTAACTGGGCGCGTGCCCAGAGGACAGAGAGTGCGGCCAGAGGTGGGCACGAAAGAGCAAGCTTGCAAGCAATGGTGGTTTGGTTTTGAGCTTACGGAGCTGTTATGTCTTTTTTTTTTTTTTAGTTAAAGCTCCTTTGTGCATCCATGCTGGCCTTTGTGTGTGATCCTCGATGTGTGTTTAGGCCTCCCGGCCTGTGGATGCCGGCTGTTCCCTGGGCCACGTGCCACAATACCTAAAATCATATGAGCTTGCCGTGGTACTGTTTACTGATGTGCTATGAGAAGCTCATTATTTTCGTTTACCATTTTTAACTAGTCTTGTTTGGAAGACCATCAGCATAGAAGACTATCAACATCAGCCATTAATTATGAACAGATAAAAAACAAAAGGCCTACAAGTTTGAGATAGAAACAAATGAGATCTTGAAGACGGTCAAAAGTTTAAAGGTTGATCAAAGAACAGTTTCTCTAAAGGGTTCCTTTAAAATTTATTGACATTCATGAGTCCCTGTGCTAGAATACAGTGGAAGGTCAGGGGCATCAGAACGTGAAGGTCGTTAGCTCTTTCTGTTCTGATGATGCACAGCTTTAATAGAGTAACAATGTGTAACATACGTTTCAAATAAGTGTACCAAAGACGCCTATTAGTTCTGTCTCTGTTCCTGTCTGTGACGCAAACAGCTTGTTTTAATAATGTTGACTAAAGGTAAACACGTCATGTTGTGTGGTGGTGGTCTAGTGGGATGGATACTTGCCTCTGGACCAAGAGGTCATGGGTTTGAATCCTACCTTCAGCACCACCACTGTGTTCCTGAGCAAGACCCTTAACCCCAAGTTGCTCCAGGGAGACTGCCCCCTCTGTATAGAAAATGGACAGGATAATCTGAGCAGGCAGATGTAGGGTAATGTTAAACTTAGTATAAGAAATTGCAAATTGTTAGCTTTGTGCTAATATAACACTAACTCCCCATAGGTAGGTAGCAGAAATGGCGATTTCTGCTACCTACCTAGGTGGAGAAAGAATTGGTGATTTCCGATCTAAACAGACTTAAAATGTGTCCCATTGCCTCATTTTTAAGATGGTTTGTGTGATTTCCTGAGGCAGTTTCTCTCATAGCTAACCTTAAGCAATATTAGATGTGAAAGTGAGAACAATTTGGTTAAAAAAACATTGTAGGTAAGCAAAGGAAGTGGGAGTCTATAGTGGAGTTAAAGCAGAAAGGGAGAAATTTTACATTTTGAACAAATATGTTGTCATATATAATTACAAAATAAAATATTTCAGTATTTGATAAAAAAAACACCAAATGATATGATTATAATTATCGAACTATTACCAAGATAAAATGTTTTTTAATAATTATTTTTACACTTATGCATTCACAAGTGTATTTGGCAGATGCTCCAACTTAGAGTGACTTAAAGTTTTATTCATGTTACAGATGCTCTTGAATGTAACAGCAGAAGTCTCGCCTACGGACTCTTATTGATGTAGCATGATGTGCTTAGTCATGCCAGGAACTGAATCCCAGTCTGCTGTGTAGAGGCAAACTGTACTACCCACCACCTAACACAAAGCTCTGTCATCCCAAGGTGCCGAACTTCATCAAATGTCTGTATGAACACCATTATTACTCATTCTGACAGTGCACTTGTTTTAAGCTCCCTACTCCTCTATGGTTAGTGTGTCCAGTAATGGGTCAGTAAACATGTTCTAATCGATAGTGAGTGAGTTCTAAAATTAAACTGCCGGAAGGAGAATTGGCATTCAATAAACCCGTCTTTAAAGTTAGCGGAGATCAGTGACTCAGTTCCTGTACTGACAGGTAAGTAGGCCTGGGCAAATAGGCCGATTGTGGATCAGCACGAGAAGCCTAAAGCTACATTTAAGAGACAGATTTAACCTGCTTACAAACGTGGCTCTAGAGTTTTAAAAGATCATGCACTGCAAACAGCACTGCTGTAAACACCAGCAAGCACCTTTTAGCTCGAAATGTAGTCTAAGTGGTAGCTTGGACACATAAGCCATTGATTTCTCATTTAAATTCCTTCAGCCCACATGACACAGAAAATGAAGAAAGATCAATATCATGGATTTTATTTTTTTTTTATTTTTATATCACCACTCTGACAAGACAATGGATGCTGGAAACTGGAGAAGGGGTGGGTACTCGCAGATGTAACTGTATGCAATCAAGGACTCAAGTGGAGTGGGTGTCAATACGTTTGATCCGCAAAGCTCTATCCGTCAGTCACCGTGAATACAGCACAGCGGGGCAGGCCACCACTGTGTGACTCCATCTTTGATCCAGCGAGTCTCATTCTGAGTCCCAGACACTAGCTCAAGTCGTGACCAAACCTCTGGCGTGACCAAACAATGGGGCCTCTCTAAACAGTGTTTTCAAAGCAATTCAGTCTGGAGTGTCGAGAGAAAATGGGCAATAACCACACACACAAGTGTATACACACACACACACACACACATACACAATTTGTGTATTGCTGATATGCTTAATAATATGATTGCATTTGAATAGCAGCGCAAAACAAAAGTAACTCAAACAAGTAATCCCATATGTTGGCAAAGGCACTGTGAGGACCTTCAAAAAGTCAAGGCTCTAGTTTCGATTTGATGGGGCTGGATTGTTTTGTCAACAGGGCTAGGCCCCTCCTTGAGTGAAGGGCAATCTAAATGCGTTATCATAGCAAGACATTTGGGACTACACTGCTTTCACGGTTTGAGGAAGAACCTTTTTTATTCCCACATGACTGTGCCCCAGTGCACAAAGCAAGCTCCATAAAGAAATAGTTCGAGGAGTTCAGTGTGGAAGAACTTGGCACACACAGAGCCCTGACCTCAACCCCATCCAACACCTCTGCGATGAACTGGAACTGAAATTGTGAGCCAGACCTTCTTGTCTAACATCAGTGACTGATCTCATAAGTGCTCTACAGAATGAATGGACACAAATTTCCACAGAATCACTCCAAAATCTTGTGGAAAGTGGAATCTATTATAGCTGCAAACTGGGGACCAACTCCATATTCAAGCCTATGTATTTGAATGCATGTGTTCAAATACTTTTGTCCATATAGTGTAGCTTTGATTTGTTAGGTTTTATTAGTCTTAGTTTGTTCACAATGTCTCCATATAGAGCCAAAAGTTACGACTCCACCATCACACAACACCACTGACACAGGATACGTGAAGACAAACACATGCTTTACTCATCCACACATTGATACGTTAACTTCTACCGCCTCCATAATTACAGTGTTTATCACATGCATCTTGTATGTGTTAAAGGGAACTCCACAGTTTGTTTATGTTTATGTACGAATAATGAAGTACTTTTGATGCAAACAAACTCATTCAGTGTGTTGTGTGTTTTTGCTCTGATCTACTGAAATTTACAGTCAGAATTCCTCACAGTGGCAGTGTTAGTTATCTCAGATGACTAATGTGATGGTCATGACCACAATGGCTGATTATTCATGTTAGTTTTGAAATAAAACACATTTGTGGCAGCTGAGTTCCTTCAGTGAGTTGTAAAGCAATAATAGGACCCAAAGTAGTTATTTGCATTGTAGACATGAAGGCACCTAGTTCCTATGACTACCACTGTAAGGAAGCTTTTCTATTTATAATTTCATATCATCTTTGTATACATTTCAGTAGTCAAATTATACATTTTCTGACAACGTACTGCATGTCATATATATATCTTACGCAGGAGTATATCCACAAACCTTCAATTATGATTGAACTTGCCTCAACTGTGGCAGTTGCATCCTTTCCCTGTGCTTCTCCATCAAGTAATGTCACAACAGTGTGAGCATATCAACAACACTGATGCCACTAAATGCTGAGTGAGATTTGTTTCTTCCCATACGCTCATATTGAACAGGATATGATTTGTGAAGTGTCGGTACTCCACCTGTGGAAAAGAGATGGATTATGAGGCAGTGTGTATCCTCTGCACTCCTCTATCTCTCAGCCTCCAAGTATGGCATCATTATATATCAGTAGGTCTTTGCAGCTCCTCTCCTCGCTCTATAGGCCCTCTCTATCTTGGCCGACGTGTCTTTCTTTGGTTTATTACCTCATCTCAGCCCCCGCCATTGCATTTGCCTGCCTTATCTGCGCTCTCATCATTACTGTGCACGTCGGCATTGCACTCTGTCTGCATGCTTTACACCTCGATTTATTTACCTATTATTTTGTGACTGCACTTCTCCTGAAACCTTGAGACCTATCCCAGGCAAAGTGCACTGTTTTAGATCTTGCCTGAAGTGTCAGCAAGTTGTACTTCTTGCAAAGCCAGGCACTTTTTTATGCCTTAATCTCGCCCATCAGTAGATGTGCCGAACCTGCTACTTGCTCGCAGAATATAGCTACTGTATGTCAGGTGCTGCTGAAGTATTTACTGTGACTGCAAGCCAAGGCAAGCACAAGGAAAGAAATGGATTTAAGCTGTTCCATGTAAGACGTATGGATGGAGGGGGCTCTGTTTAGTAGGAATAGGATCTGCTCCAATAGGATTCAGGCATTTTCTATTTTTTGAGGGGATTGTGAAAGTAGATTAAGGCGTTTTGCTTTCTTCATTTGTTCTTCTCCCCTCTTCAGAACATTTGGTATTCCGGTTTATCGAATCCATCTGTACTTTGTTCCGCGTCTTTCTGGATTCTGGTCTTCACATTTGGCTTTGTTCTTCTCCTCATCTGGGCACGGAATCAAGTGGAGGTTGGTCGGGTTTGCAGAGGGCTGTTTAGGGAGGTATTCAGGAGCACGGAGGGAACACAGCCAGACGCATCAGAGAGAGGGAGAAAAGGAGCGAGAGAAAATGAGAGAGCATCTTAGTGAGTCATAGGCTGTCAGTGAAGGGCTTGTGTGCTCCAAATTGGGGTCTTGAGAGTCATTGTTGCCTGCTTTCAATAACTGCAGGCTGAGGCCTGGATTACCACCAGTACTGCTCAAGTGCGCATTGTTAGGTACATGCTGTCATGCTCATCCAGCACCATGGAGGGATGGATTCTGGGCAACGCACAGCCATGATGTCAGCGGTAATGCAATTAGTTAGAGGAGATATTTTTGTGCTCTCTGTCTTTTTTTCAACTAGTCCCTAAAAGGCCAGAACCGCCATCTTGCTGCTCAGATTGCATCCGTCCACAAAGAAGAGGGTCAGCAGAGGGAACGCAATGAACAAAGTTAATTGGCTGCGAAGCCCAAATCGGTCTTAGGCAAATCGGAATTCTCAAAAGGTGAGAGCTGGTAAATAGTTCTTCATCATGGCTGCCATAAATAAAACATTGAAAGGTGAACGCATTGGCACCTTGAGTCAGGGCCAACAGTGAGAGCAACACAGCTTAATTTCACGGTGCTCACTCTTACACAGACACTACTGCACATGAGTGACAGAGTCTCAGAGGGAGGCAGGAATCCATGTACAAAGGACAGGTAGGAAGCCAAAAGCTTTTCACGGTGAGAGTGCTTTGTTTGCTACAATGATTTTTAAATCTGAAAGGAGTGGACATGGTATGTGGAACTCGCTGGAACTGAGACCAGTGCTTTGAGGATGTGTGTGTGTGTGTGTGTACTCCCTATTCAGAGTGACACCAGTTGGGAGACAGGTTATTTGTGTTGAGTGCTTGGTCTTCCCAAATACCCAGTTCTGTATCTGTTTGGAAACTGGCATCCAATTTCTAATACTTTTATTTTGTGTATTGTGTTACATACGTTTTTTTGCATTTGTATTTTCTGAGCACTGGCACAGCACACATCTCAGCAACGTCAATGATGCAGAAGTGCCCCCCAGCCCTACAGCACCCTCTCATCAGACCTGCGAACATAAAACAATGATAAGTGTCTGTTGCATTTTTATGCTAATCAAAACAGTATGAATGTTATTTGTATTTTGTGAGTTGTCACCTTGCATTCAGTCTTTGCTCCGCTGATTTCAAGCCCTTTTTTTTTTTTTACCACTAATACTTCAATGTGGTACCTGTATAACTACAGGAATATTGTATTTAAATGAATGCATTTAAATGCTACTGTTTAATAATTACATGACATGATGGTCATAAAAAACCATCCCACAGTAAACAATAGGGGCGTGACTTTATCTAATAGATTCAACAAAAGTAAGTCAGCGCTTAAAATCTTCAATTAAATAATTTAATCATATTTTAACAAGACATACAGTACTTTCACTGTCTGAAAAAACATTTATTTTTGCATAATTTGAAAACAGAATCTGCGCTTACACTGTTAAAATTCTGGAGAATTTTAGCTGAATTATTGAATGTTTTTTTTTCCCTGAAACGTATGAAATGATAGTATACATCAAATACGCATATGTCCATTTTGGCTAGAATCACAATTGTAGTAAATTCCAGTACATTACTGATGCTAAGCTTGTCACTTGTGAACATGTCTGTTGATTGATAATTCTTCAGAAATGTGTTTTTGGAAGGAGGTATTTTGATAGGGGGAGTCAGGAAGTATGTGTGTGAGTGTGTGTTATAAGTTGGACAGAAGACAACTTGAGGTGAGAGAGGTAAAGTGTGTGCTTGTTTGGTGATGGATTATTCCATGCTTCCATGCAGGGTTGTCTGAGTGGTGTTGGCCTACTTCCTCCCTGCTGTGCAGACAGAAGGAGAGAAGCACATCAGAACACATCAAGGTGTTATCGTGAAGATGCCAAAAAGCATCACTGACACCAGCCAGCCCTTTGCATGGACGAAGAGTCACGTCTCTTACTGTTAACAGACAAGGAGTGATGTGTCCATCTTCTTTACAGGACAAGTAGCTGCATATTGAGTGTGAAGATGAGAGAACATGTACCTGAATTCTAGCCACGTTCCTTTACAAGCAATGCTTGTTTCATGAGAGGGATGTTAAAACATACTGAACAGAACACAAAGTCCTGGAATGCAAATATTAAAAAACAATTGTCAGTGGTAAAATATAACATCACTTTCTATGTCAGCACTCAACAGAGAGAGATCACTGTCTGAATGTATCACATATGTAGAGCTAACACTAAGAAACCGCCATTGTTTTTTTGCTTCAACAAAGAAACAAATAAATTTGAGGGTTATGGTATGTCCCTGTATTGTATATGCACTACATGCAAGATTTCCATATGGCACCTTCACCTTGAAGATAACAGCCCTGTGGATCATCTGAGGCTTCAGTGGGAAGTCATGTTAAGACCTTCCTTTCATATATATCATCAAAAACACAGACACCGTTAAATGCTGTGTATGATCTGGTCCTTCCCATATGCTTAAACGGAACAGGATTAAATGACTTTATAATCAACATGTAGGCCATGATGTGATTAGGTAAAGATAATAGTAAATGCAAGTAGCTGTAATTGTCACGAATTCCCCTTCAAATCCCCAGTTCAAATAGTTAACTCTGCGCTAACTCTGACAATAATTGATAAAGGGCAGTTTTAGCAAAAAATAATAAAATATAAAGTACAAGAAGCATCCCATATTTGACTGGTTACACTCGCTTAAAATTTCATCTGATTGATAAAACCATTGCATTTTGCAGGAGCAGCATCTTGCACTATAAACACCATGCTCAAAAAGGTAAAATGGCATTGCCTGGTACAAACTCATTTACATCTCATCACTTTGTCTCGGCCTTCCAACCATTCTGTCCCACTTTATAAAGAACAAAACAATCAAATGCAGTTTGAATGATCATGAAAATGCCAGTCATAGCACTGTGCTTACCAACATATTCTATAGTTGCTGTATTTACAAATATGTGGAGAAAGTGTACAAAAATATGAGCTGATCAAGGTCTTGTAGTGAAGGATGAGAAGTCTGCAGTTAGCACAAGGCCCCAAAAATGTTACCCAGTATTTTTTTCACAAATATATTTAAATATTCATTAAATATTAAGCTTGGCAAATTATGATTTTAACACATTATAGTTCTATACTATGCAGCCATCAAGATAATTTTTAAAAAAAGAATACAGATTTTTTCTGGTTTTGGATATGCTGAAATGTACCCCTAATTACGGAATGACTCGTTTACAAACGGCGACTCTAAATGTGGGATTTTTGAGCTGTAAAAGTTGAGCTCTGAACGTTTAGAAGATATGCTAATTGGCCACGCTCTACGAGTACTGTTCCTTAGCAGGGGACGGGGCTGTGTGCTGTGATCTGCCCTCACCAACATGGAGGATTTGCCTTAAATTATCTTAAATCTAAATATTAAATCTGAAAAATATATCTCACGCACTAAATGTCAAACTCCACAGTTAGATTTGGCTCGGTGACCCCTTTCCAACGACCCCTCGAAAACCGTTATTAGCTGGAAACCGTTCACCTGGGACAAAAGTAATGGGACACCGGGGCGAGGTGAACGGTTTTCGGGTCGCTGGAAAGAGTGCGAGATATAAAAAAATAATTCCATGAAATGAACATTGTTTACAAGTAGCCCGTTAGAAATATTTCTCGACGTTTGTACTCAGTTCAACAGAACAATACTATGATTAGGTGTCAATAACTGTTCACTGCTTAACTTTGTTTCCTTAAGTGAAAGGAAAGGTTTGGTGAAAAGTTTTCAGCCCTCTATACACGTTAATTTTTTCCTACAACCCTGGGAGCGTGACGTAGATTTGAGACGCCTTCCGGATACACTGAAATGTTTTCACGCACACCAACATGTGAAAAGCCTCACTATGTTATATGAATTTATTATTGTTACATAATAATCTATTTCACATGCATCACATACATGCGCGAGTCAGTTTCACCTGTATCTGTATGAGCATTTAATATGTGTGTGTGAGTGTGAGAAAATACATTTCACATGTATCTGAGTGAGTGTTTCATCTGTGTGTGAGCCTTTTTCATCTGTATGTGTATATGTGTTTCAAGATTCAAGACTCAAGATTCTTTATTTGTCACATGCAGTCATACATGTACAACAACCAATGAAATGTATCCTGAACCGCTCCTTACTGACTGTGCAAACATTAAAACAATAAGTAAATTATAAATTAAAATCTGGA
>JBBPDC010034778.1:0-10000 GCA_037974485.1 Hemigrammopetersius urotaenia | reverse complement strand
GTCTGAGAAGCAGCCTCTGAAGGTCCTTCAGGAGGCTTCTTAGGTCTTTCACCCGGCCAATCACTTCAGAGCAGCACCAATCATGTTTGTCAGGACAACGGCTGCGGAGGCTCCAGAAAGCTGCATGCAAATTGCACTCGGGAGAACCAGGATTTGCTGGAGTTCCTCACATAATCCAATCCAAAAGCGTCAGAAATGGTCCCTATCACAAAGGGTCCCTTCAGCACCGGCACAAAACAGCGAGCAAGACTTACGAAATCTGAAGGAATTAGAGGACAGAGGACGGCTGTCTGACAGGCCGTCAGAGTAAGAGGCAAAGTAAAAGAGCAGAGATGTCCATAAAAAATTAACTGGTTGAAAAAGGAGAGCCCAGACATGGCGATGGTCCTTCAAATGGGGAAATTAAGCACTAAATGTTCATGAGCTGAAGTGAGGAAATGGCACCAGAGCAGACAGGCTTGAGTGTTCACCTCACTAAATTACTGACTCTATTCACACTGGAGCTCATATTTTCTTCTGAGTTCCCCACCGAGCCAAGGGACATCACAGACTGGGGTTTAAAGAATCATCTCAGACACACTGTGTGCTTGTCCTTGGCACATCAAGACAAGGTCAGCTGTTAACCTGTGTCTCTAAATTCAGAGCAGAATTCCCCAGCTTGGCTTAGTCTCCACTCTGGAGTTAACTAGGCCACTGGTCTGCTTTTTCAGACGCCATGAGTGTGTGTCTGCTGTTTTCAGACACTGCAGCAAGGTTTAGGGGGGAAGCATTATCTCCACATCCAGAGGAAGCATTCAGAAAACCATCTGTGCTCATGAGGTGACAATAGGCCAGAGCAAGAAGATGTAATTGCATTTTGGCAAAGATGGAAAGTAACCCAACAACGCTTCAAACGCAATAATGACCATCCTGAACAACGAACACAGCAACAACTTGGTAAATAACATTAAGGAACATGTACTTGTGACATTAACAAGCCTATATACAGTTTCTTCTGCAGGTATCCCCAGACTGCGGAAAACCATCTGAAGAATAGAGAGCATTTTACCCATAGGTTCAGGGTATCAATGCCTCAGATAAGAATCACTATTATCACACCATTCTGATTGAGTTTGTAACATGTAATACATAAATGTGCATTTGGAACTCACTCACTTGCACAAGTTTAGCAGTATGAGGCTTCTCCACTAGGGGAGCTGTTCAGTCTCTTTTATGCATGCAATTCAGCCCTATTTTCTGCAGGCGCCCTAGTTCAATTATTTCATAAATATATTAGCAACTATGAGACAATTTCCACAAACATGCCCAAAAAAACAGCGATGAACCCACACCAACAGAAACTCACAGACACATATTTGCAGCTCTCAACAGAAGTGAAATATTTTATGAAAATTTGTTACTCAGTATATTAAATAGAATGCATCTTCATTCAAAATATTCATTAAATCTATGGTTGCTCAAAGACAACATAGAGACAAGGTCTAAGCAATAGCTGAATGTTCTCGATCAATTTTAATAGGATGTTATTGTACTATTACTTACAGATATCGCACAGGTCTGGCTGACTTCACATTTTACATCAGCGGCACATAAATATTTCAAGATCAGAAGGAGGTGGTCTTTGATTAATGCCTACAATAAAGACTGTTAGTCTCGGAGTAAACGCCAAGCCTCTGAATGAAGAACCTGGCTCTCAAGTCATTAGCTAAGCTGCCAGGAGTGATCCGACAGCTCATAAGATCATGAAGCAGCGATGACAAAGGAGAACTGAAGAACAGATGTGTCAAAAGTAACCCCATAATTGTAACACATGACTGAGCACATATCCTGCTGAGGTTTACCATGCTATAAGTAAAAGTTTTGCTCTAATTAGGCCTACTGGGCTCATACTGCTAACACACTCTACAAAGCTGAAGTCAGGGTTTTCTACAGGACATCAGGGGTGTTCAACTCGGGTCCTGGAAAGGCAGCGTCCAGTACAGTAAGGTGTTTTCACTGCTCAAACACTCCTGATCCAGCTCTAATCGTCTGGTTTAGTGGGTGGATTACCCTACTGAAACTGCTAACTGCCATGGACCATGCAGTGTATGTAAATGTACCAGGACCTGAGTTAAACACTCCTGTATTTGCAGGAGTTTCTGGGAAAGAACAAGGTTAGATCATAATTCCCGATGGGCCACAATTTAAAAAGCTTAACAGCTCTGAATAACAAACTGTACAGCACACACATAGAACTGCAAACTGAATGCGGCATATATACACTAAACCGGTCTGCATACACTAAAATGACCACAGAAAATACCCTGTATATTAAAACATTGCATATTTCATCCAATCATATTTGCTCTTTCTGCACAATAATGTAATGCTGTCGATGTCTGTTTCTGTCAGAGATGTTCACAAGCCATTTTTACCAAGTCCAAGTCAAGTCTCAAGACTTTGAGCGGCAACGTTTACAAATGGCGACTCAAAATGTGGGATTTTTGACCGGTCAATGTTGAGCTCTAAATGTTTAGAGGACACACTAATTGACCCCGTCCCGTGATTACAATTGGCTGTTACTTAGCAGGGGGCGGGACTGCGTGCTGTGATATGCCCTCACCAAAAATATATCTCACACTCTAAATGTGAAACTTCACAGTTAGATGGGGCTCTGTGACACCTTTCCAACGACCCCTCAAAAACAGTTATTAGCTGAAAACCATTCACCTCGGACCAAAGTAATGGGACACCAGGGTGAAGTGAGCGGGTCGTTGGAAAGAATGCGGTATAACCTGGTTTACGAGTTATGACTCATGAGTCACAGCACCTGAGTCCAAGACAAGTCTCAAGTCGCTGAGGGCGAGTCTAAAGTCAAGTCACAAGTCTTTGTTTGTGCGACTTAAGTGCAACTTGAGTCGGAGTGCAAGACTCGAGTCCCCATCTCTGGTTTCTGTCACACTTAATGACTCTGCTGCCAGAATACAGTATTATACAGTATTCACTCATGCTACTGATGTTACTGCTGGACTATATGTTTCCTGGACTGTATACTGTCCTGTAAATTATTATACTGTTGCTCTTGTGTTATTTTTGCACTCACTCTTACAGTCCTGTCCTGCCTACACTTGTGTGACCTAGTCTTGTATGTTATTGTTCTTTTGTTGCACTTCAGTTCTGGAAGAATGTTGTTTCATTTCATTGTGTACTGTGTTGATGGCTGAAATGACAAACACCCACTTGACTTCAGTGTACAAATAAGGATAAAGACGAGGTACAAATAAGGATAAAAAGAATGCATTTTCAGCATTAAGCTAAACCTCTTCTGTACATACAAATCAAGCACTTAAGGCTTTTTTGTGCTTTATTCCAAATACTGGCAGTATCATTTTTTTATCCAGTTCCTTCATTCCTATTTGTCTCTTATTCAAGGGTGCCAAGTATGGAAGTGCCAATGGTAATTTACAACTGACGATCCTTTTTAGACTAGTGTTAGACTTAATTAGGCTAAACACTCTATACAGCAAAGAACCTGAAGAAACTTGAAATGGGCAAAACATTTTCATCTTTAATTGGTTTCTTCCTGGAGCCCTGGTTGTTGTTAAAAAAAGAACAAATACATGAAAGTGTGTGTGTGTGTGTGTGTTTGCATGAATTCCTTAGTCCACAGTTTGCTAGTCGTGTCCATTGGGGCTGCCAGCAGAGAGGTGACTGTCTAAATAAGATGAATTACTTTGCCAGTGCAGGCTGACCAGAGAACCTTGTGGTCCTTAACCAAATTAGTGTCTGAGTCTAAAGGGAGTTGACTGGACCACACTGCAGAACCCATCAACGGTCCACTCAGTCTCCAAACCATCAGTCTACATATGTTGGTGTAGAACTGAATGTTTTTGAGCGACTGATCTATTTTCCTCCAATAGTGAAAGGGTTCAGTTCTGGTTTGTGCATCAAATTTTGACAAAATAAAAAAATCAATTGGATTCCAACTGGAACCAACAGCTAAATGTTGTAAATGTAAAAGTAAATGATAAAGTGACTCCACTTGTTATCAAGATCTTTCTTCATATGAACTAACCCCTATAAGCTTTGTTTTATCTGTTGATGGGACTAATCTAATCTTACCGTGGGCCTAACTAACATAACACCACAAACAACTCAAAGCAGACACAGACGGCTTCAGTGAAAAATGCTAAAAATGCATTTAAGTCTACTGTTAATTAATGTTTAGGTACAAAGAACTGAAAAAGAAAGGACTTAACCACCTCTGAAGAGCACTACTGTACATGTGCTTCTGGCTGGATGAAAATCACCGATAAACGACAATGCACTAAATGGAAGTAATGCTTCAAAATTTCATCAAACAGAGTGCTGTCTCTACAGATTCTCCCGGAGGGCTGATTAGGGCCTGAAAGATTAACTGCAGAAAAAGGGAAGCTATTATCAGATCAAACAAAGGTAATCAGGAAAGAGCACCATGCATACAGCGCAAGGTCAGCTTGCATTACGAAATGAAAACCAAAAGAATTCATAATCTGTTTTCTGGCAGAAACCTAAGTCACTGAGCAGAAGGCTGACCTGGGCAGCTTCTGGGGAGAGACCAGGCAAAACATAGCTTTAAAAACAGAATATATGAAAGAAGGTCATGCATATTTATGGCAATGAGAACAACCACCAAAGGTTTGCATATAAAAGTTTCTCCCAGTGGGTCTGTGACACCCTTCAGATGTGTCAGTTTCTGCGGTCTGGGCAGGGAGAGCCAGTCGAACCTGAAACAATCAGGCCTTTTCTTTAAATGAATGGTGATGTTGAGCCATAAAGCTGACCCGCAGGATACTATTATGGTACGTGTTGTTGTTCCATCTGCTGTACCTGCCTAGCTGTTCTAACCCCGTCCCAGCAGTAAGCATCATTTGGGATCACTTAACGGCATTATGACTGCTCTGAATTTAAAGGGCTTGCACAATAGATCACGCCCCACAACTAGCAGGAGACAGTTTTGAAAAGGGTACTTAAAAGCAATTACTCTGCTCATTTGCAAAGATTTATTCAAAGTCAGTGAAGTGAGATCAGTACAGTCCATAAAGCACAATCTAGGCAATTTCTCAAGGCACTTATTTAGGAGAGGGGGTGGCAGACAAGAGGAAGCGAATTTGAAGAGCGGGGGGTTGTACAGAGGGTTCCTGAGGAGCCTAAAATCCCTCTGAACTCCAACACTGATGGAACAAAGCTTTGATAATCCTTGATGGATTCATAAAATAGATTAGCAGGAGGAAAAACCCTGATAGCACTGCCTGGCCCAAGATATTGTTCTGATCCAGCTAATAAACCAGTTAATCCTGGTGGGCAGCTGGTGGCATACTTTGTTGTATAGATGCTCTGACTGCAGTATCTTAGTTAAATAGTTGACATGGATTTAAGCTGTTTTTCAGGTAAGAAACAGTTGTGGACTTTTTAAGCACTGATGTACGTCGCTCTGGATAAGAGCGTCAGCTAAATGCCGTAAATGTAAATGTAAATGTAGTGGTTCGAGCATTCGCCCTTCGTTTTGAAAGCCATTGGTTCGAGTCCCAGGTCTGCTAGTGGCACCACTGCAGTACCCTTGAGCAATGTACCGTCCTCACACACTGCTCCCCGGATGCTGCGTTCCTGGCTGCCTGCTGCTTCACTTGGTGAATGGGTTAAATGTTTTAATGGGAGCCGCTGCAACAGTAGATGCTCTTTCTTGGGACGTTTGAGATGAGGAAAGACTGCGACTCGCTCCCAGCTGGGTTTCTTCATGACTGCCAGACCACTAATGGGACACAGGCTGGGCCGGAGTTACAGCGAGCCGCACAATGATGTCCATTCAGTGGAGTTAAGTGCCTGGAGCTGGACCTGATAGAACCTCCTCAGATTCTGCATGGCTCCCCAAACCTCTGTGCAAAGCTTCGCAAGCCAGGATTTCCTTCTCTGGCACGGCAGAGAAGGAAAGTCTCCAGGAGACTGTCCAACCACACTTGCTACTCCTTTTCTACCCAATAGCGTGATTGTGTAATGACGTTTTTAGCCATCATTAAAGTAAAAAATGTAAAAGCACATGATCAGTAGAACTTTTTTCGAGTAGTTCAGAGTAATTTGGAACCTGATTGGGCCATTAAAAAAAAAGAAAAAAAAAAAAAAAAAGGAAATACCAAAAAAGCTACTCTGCTCAAGACGTGGACGCCTCCTGCACCCCTTCGGGCCCTGCGGAGGAACAAAGGAGAGGCTTGCAGAAATTCTTCCGCATGGAGATCGAAGGACACTGCAAAATGAAATGCGGTTGTTCTTCTCTACTGGGCACGTCAGAAAGGAGAGGGTCTGCTAACATCAGAAAGCAGAAGATTCCAGAAACACGACACGTCTATTGTCGTCCTTCACTCATTTGTTTTTAGGGACTTGAAAATGAATTTGGCAGAAGTGGAACTGTGACTTGCCAAGACTATTGTGCCCGCAGACGCCCAGTGTATTAATTTTGTACTAATGGCAAGGTCACTCCAGCAGGCGCATGGCAGGACGGGGCTGAGGAATAATTGATTTCCTCAGAAGCTGAGCAGATGATTTGCGAGACGGATCCGTGCGACAACACGAGGCCGTTGTGCTCATGACAAATTCGGAATAAACGAGCAGGCGGGGGGGGGGACGGGAGGCAGGATTTTATCAGCAGCAGATCCAAACTCAGTTTGCTTCTTGGGCTAACAGAGGACCCTTTCAGTTTCTGCGTTCTAGCCCTGCCCTATAAACCCATACCATAGAGGATTTTTTTTTCCAATGGATGTTTTTCCTGGCAGATATTCCAAAGCCTCAAAGCAACTGGAACTGAAAAACTGATAAAGGATATAAATAAAAGAACAAAAATTGTACAGTTCCTCTGCCCAACCAAGACTAAAAAATGGCCAGAGTAACTTATGACAAAGCTAAACATTGAATAAAACAGATAAATAAACAAACAAAAACAAACAAAGCCCTCTTTCCATATCTGACAGACATCAGTGATGCAGTCAGTTTGGCTGCGGCCCACATTCGGCCCTGCCGTCGAGCAGCTCGGGTTTGTACAGATCGTTTTATTTGTAATGGAAAAGCGTTTGTTTGCGGTACTGTATGGTTCCTCGTGCCAGCGGAAAAGCACCATTAGAGAAGGGTCCTCTGTTGCATTAAGCCCGTCAAGTCTGAGACCTGATATGCAGACACACATGGAGATATGAGGAAGCTCTGGGCTCTAACATGCCTGTCACAACATAACAAAAGCAAGCTGTGTGAAGGGATGTCAGCTCACAAACGCCTCACCCCACTCGCCTGCCTCCCTCCTCTTGGCTCTGAGCGAGGGATTTAATGAAGATAGATCTTGGAGCACTGACAATGAAGACATTAATTATCCTGTCACCGTGGAGATTACTTTACAACAGCAACAGTACCTCTGGCCAGCATAACCAACGTCGCCTTGGCAGGATGGACATGCAATAGATTCATCCCATTCCATTAAGCACTTCAGCTCAGCGCTAAACTTTTCCATCACCACCAACTAGAATCCATCATTCTGCTTTACATTTAGTCCACACGACCGGTACCGTCTCACACAGTTTCTGCAGAAGTTTTTCAACCTAAAGCTTATTGAGCTTTCTTAGAAAACCTCTTTACTGCAGGGAAATGACCTTGCCCTGCTTGCCTATGCAGAAGCTTTTCGCCATAATTAGTGCGGACGTTTCTCCTTTCAGGAACCCACATGGGCTGAAAGCCTCCAATCAGTCCTCCACTAAAAAGAAATAGCCTCATTTAAACGTGAATGGAAATGATGCCACAGACTACCTGAGACTGCAAGTCAGCCTGTTCTCAAGATGCCTGTTAGGACATATCACTTAACCCACCCACTAGAGATGCATCCCAAGGACATTTTACTTTAAGGAAATGATCATTTTGTGGCACATAATTAATAAAAAAATATTATTACATAATCACTCCTAAGGAATTAAGCTTATTATAAAAAAGTGACCTTAAGCATTTTGCACAGTTAACTTTCTCAGTCACAAGTTCATGTCATAATGAACAGAATAAGGCTGCCTCATCTGTTGCACAACAAATATATTTAAACCAAGAAAGCAGAAAACATTTACTGATCTAAAGTTTATATTTTGCTTAGAATCAATATGTTGGGGGCAAAAGTACCATGTCTTTAAATGTTTTACTGACTGGCTGCAAAGTGCCTAAAGATAAAAGGAGCCCAGATAAAGGAGTTCCAACCACTCAGCAATCAGCACCACCAGTATACTGATCACCACCTGATCATCTAGAATCATCTGTTCCTTCAGTTAGATGCTCTTTGTTCTGCTTGAATGATTCATACGTAGGTCACTGTGTGTCTTAACAAACAAACATTCCTCTGAAACTGGTCAGGTTCAGGGACTGTACTGGAAACGAGAGTCTTGGAAAGTCCTCCAGGAAGCCTGGAGAACTGTTCCTCAAGACCACATTAAAAATACAAGAAATATAGGACAGAGGGAGAGGGAGAGGGACAGAGAGAGACGGAGAGAGAGAGGGAGAGAGAGACGGAGAGAGAGACGGAGAGAGAGACTAACTTTTTAACCAGAAGTTAAAGGCTTGAAATCTAGCTTAACTGGAGTCAAAACACTGCAGATATTTCCTACAAGTATCTACTGGAGTGTTTCCCTTTCCTGCTTCAAAGACAGCCAGACTATCTTCTACAAACTGGCAGACAGTGATCCAGAGCGCTGTAAAGCTTAATAAACATCCAGCGTGACCTTTTAAAGAAGCTGACAGAGAAGAGCGGGGCAAACAAAGCAACCTGTCAGGTCGCAGCACTCAGATCTCTGAAGACTCGGGGCTTTGTTTCAGACAAAGCTCACTCTTCTGAGACACCTTCACAGATCCGAGAACCTGCGGGCATCGAAGAGCATGCACTCCAGGCAGAAAGATGACAGAAGGTGATGTAATTGGGAGGCAAGGCGAGACGTCTGTTTGAGGCATAACAGTTTAGAGCCATGTGTAAATTTGAACCAGCCGCAAATCATGCATAGTTTGAACAGATCTTCTCTCTCGTGGTTTTTGGAGATGCTGGTTCCACATGAACCCTGACATGGTTGGAGGTGTTGCAGGTCCACTTCTGTGGTTCTTTTTTTGAAAATACCAACAATTTCCTCTGGGATGAATAAAGTTTTCTGATTCTGATTGCACTCTGTACTGTGTTAAATTTTCACATTGATAGGGCAAGATAAATGAATCAGAAAAACTTATATTAAAATAATCTTTTCTTATCCTGTATCCAAATAATCATTTTAGAGTTTTTTTTCCACAACAGGCATGTTAGGCTTGTGTGCCATACAAGACGCCTCGATCATGCATTTTGCCATCATGGACTGACGACAGTATCTGCAGTAGAGGCAGGCCAGCAAGGGCCTAAGCTTGGTACTTTTTGCTACAGTTTTAATGAATCACATATTGATGCAATAATAATCCAAATAAATATTGTGTAAGGCTACTTTAGTCTATACAGTTTTGTGTAATTATTTGTTGAATATGGGCTT
Organism: Hemigrammopetersius urotaenia; assembly: GCA_037974485.1. Taxonomy (NCBI): domain Eukaryota; kingdom Metazoa; phylum Chordata; class Actinopteri; order Characiformes; family Alestidae; genus Hemigrammopetersius; species Hemigrammopetersius urotaenia. The sequence goes on along the minus strand of JBBPDC010034778.1, from coordinate 467 downwards.
CTGTTTGCTTTTTACATTGTAGATTGTATGCAAACCACCCAGCAAGCAAAAGTGTGTTTACCTTTAAAAAGTCTAATCTTACTGTATTGAGTTAGTCTGCACATGCTCTGGCTACTGCAGCCTATTACTGTTCTTCTTTTCAATCAAATGTTGGACACACCTGACTGAATCGGCAGGACCTTAAACACATGTGACCTGATGTCACATGACCATTGACTGCTTCCACTTCTAAAATGAATACAATTGAAAGATTTGAACTGTAAAAAGCAGTTTTTTGGAAAACTGCACTAGTAGGTGGTCTTCCACAGCCATCAGGGCAGACTTTTTGCTTTTGTGAGTGTGAGAAAGAGCATATGTGAGAGAGAGAGAGAGAGAGTGAGAGTGTGTGTGTGTGAGAGAGAGAGAGAGAGAGAGAGAGAGTGAGAGAGAGAGAGAGAGAGAGAGAGAGAGAGAGAGAGAGAGAGAGA
>JBBPDC010034741.1:0-12102 GCA_037974485.1 Hemigrammopetersius urotaenia | reverse complement strand
TGTGTACTTTGAATAAAAACCACAGAATGGATTCTCGTTCTCACGTCTGGTCCATGCCAAGAGGGAGTTCACGGTCGTGAGGGATTAGCCCCTACGGCTGTGACACCAACATACATCTTTGTGCACATGTAGTCCAGTTTTATAATAACAATAATAATAACAATAATAACAATAATAATAATAATAATAATAATAATTATTATTATTATTATTATTATTATCATCATCATAAAACTGGACTACATGTGCAGAAAGATGTATACAAAAGTCACATATTACATTACAAGGACTGTATAGCTGAAGCTAAATTCAACTAATACTTGTGTATAATCAGTTCTAATGAAGGTAACGCCAAGTCACTGTTGTCACTGTTTAAGAACATCATCCAACCCCCAGTCTCCCTACCACCTCGACTATACTCATCTGCTTTTTCTAACTCCCTCATGTCATTCTTTGCTGAACAAATCCAGAACATCCACCAGCACCTCGGTCCACAATCTACCCCTAGTATCAAACCTGAACTTCCTTCACCCACTCAGTTCTTTTCCTCCCTCCAGCTCCCCGCCATCTCAGAAATTTCAGATCTCATCCGTAACCATCCACTTGTCAGATAGCTCCCCTCCACACAACTCTCTGTAAAGCCTGTCTCCCGTCTCTGGTCCCTCTTATCTCTGCCATCATCCACTCCTCTCTCTCCACTGGAACTGTTCCTGCATCCTTCAAAACCACTGCAATAACCCCAATATTGAAAAAATCTGGTGCTGATACAACCAACTTCAATAATCTGCGTCCAATTTCTAATCTACCCTTCATTTACAAAATTCTCAAAAAACTGCTATTCAACTCCACTCTCATTTATCTAATAATAACCTGTATGAACAGTTCCAGTTTTTCACCCCCTTCATAGCACAGAAACTGCCCTCATAAAAGTTATCAATGACCTCCTCATGGCAGCGGATTCCAGTTTACTCACCATCCTCACCATCCTCGATCTAAGTGCGGCCTTTGACACCATCTGTCACACCACCCTCCTCTATAGATTATCCTCCATTGGTATCACTCACACCCCCTTAGACTGGTTCAAATCTTATCTCTCCTGTCACACTCAGTTTAGTCAGCTCAAATCTTTCTCATCCCAGCCTTCCCCTGTTACTTCTGGTGTGCCCCAGGGCTCTGTCCTGGGGCCCCTCCTTTTCACTATTTATCTTCTTCCTCTTGCCAATATCTTTCGCAAATTTAACATCAGTTTCCACTGTTACACGGATGACACCCAGCTCTGCCTTACCAGTAAACCCACTTCCTGTGTCCCGCCCTCCTCCATTACTGACTGCATGACTGAAAATTTAACAGTGACAAAACTGAGGTTCTCCTCATTGGAACCAAATCTACACTATCCAAAACTGACAGTTTCTCTCTTCTTTCCACCTCCCCATGGGTTAAGAGTCTGGGTGTCCTCCTCAACAGTACTCTTTTTTCTAATCCCATATCAATAACATTACCCGGTCTGCATTCTTCCATCTACACAATGTACATCGTCTCCGGCCCTCCCTTGCTGCTCAGTCTACTGCTATTCTTGTCCACAGTCTTGTCACTTCTCACTGTAAATCCATCCTCTTTGGTCTTCCTCAAAAATCTCTTCATAAGCTTTAATTGGTCAAGAATTCAGTCGCCCGCATCATTATCAGATCCCACCATGTGACTCCCAAGGAGCTCCACTGGATACCGGTTAAGTCACGCATTAAGTTCCATACCTGTCTGACTTTCTTCATGTTGCCACTCCCTCTTGTACCCTCAGATCATCTTCTTCCACCTGACCCATCTGTTCAAGCTTGCATATTGTCTTTAAATTATTTTCACTGTCCAATTTTACAAATTTTAATGTTCATTTTCTGCTTTTGCTTTTTATTGTTGTTTATTACCTTGCACTGTTTGTATGGTGTCCTTGGGTCCTAGAAAGGTGCCTATAAATAAAATGTATTATTATTAATATTACCTGAAGGTCACAGCAGACCAAAGAAAAGATGTTCTAATGAAACAAAAATGGTGAATGCATTTTGATCTGAGGTAGCATGTCAGGTAAAAATCAAGGGTCACTGTCAACACACAGGTGTACAATGAAATTCTAGACCATAAAAAGAAAATCATTTTGGTGAAAGAAATTTTCAGGATTGAATAAAAATTTCATATTTTTTTTCCTCAACATTGTCTGATTTCATGTTTTCCCCTCCTTAATCTGGAAAATAATATGCCATTAACTAAAACAATATAAGTTAATTTACTTGAGGTATGTTTCACAAACCCAGAATGTTAGGTTACACAGGTCAACACTTTTATTTTGTAATCACCAGAAACCACAACACACTTTTCTAAACCAGTTTTTCATGCTGATTTCAGAAAAACTAAACACAGATTTACAAAAAAACTACATGGTCTTATATCTGATGATTTTGACCTGTTGACTTGTGTTATTAAGTCTTAGAACTGTATCAGTACAATCTGATTTCAGCAAATATAAACAGTGTTCTCCTGCAGTTGTTCTTGTTTGGGCATTCAAACTTGAGCATCAAAACAAACTGGTGGAACTTCCATATAAGGAGTTGTTTGACTGTATGATGACAATTTACCATTTGTTGTGCTTCTGGCATGGATCCGCTCACATTCTAAGGGTTAAGCAAAAATAGTTATGTGTCATATCTGTGATTTGTTTATCTCCTACGACGTAAACAAGCTGGATAAAGAGCCTCTTTACTGATTCCATAATTTTTCCAGGGTTGTACTTCTTCCATGCTCACTAGTATTGGAAAACAGGCAAAACTCTGTGTTGAGTGGGAGGCCTAACAAACAAAGGCTTAATGGTGTCTGGTTGTTGTTCCAATCGATGTCACAGAGAACCAGTAGAAGATATTGCCCTCTGAATATACCGAGTGAAGTGTGAGGGAAAGATGAAAGGCGTCAGTAACCTTCTCCAGGACTTGGAAGACTGTCTAAAGAGCAAATTTGTTCCACACTCTGCTAAATTATCCAGCAGGGTAGTGGGGCTGTGGGTGAACATTTCTTAGCTTTTTTTTCCTGTGCAGGGCTGTACACTTCTTGGCTCAAGGCTTGTGGCTTGTCAGAAAGAGTCACATTTGACTTGTTTTTTCGGGGTTGCTGTGGAATAACTAGAAGTAGGAGCACAGAGTTCATGTGAGCTGCCAGGATCCACATGAGCAATCAAATCTGTCCACGAGTGTTGCTGTGAGAATAGAAACATCTACCATTCCATTCATTCCATTGAATTTGTATGACTGGCTTGATCATGTGTGTGACTTTAATGTAAGAATCTGTGATTTCTAGAAGACAGTAGAAATGAAACAGAACTAACCTTTTCTGTTACAATACCATGTTCCTGGAATTCAGGAGCTACATAAAATGCATCGTAGTATCCTACAAAAGAGGACAAAAACACACAGCAATACTGTAGCACTGAGTAGAAAATGGATCAAAAACAATTGGCATAGAACTAAAGCTAATTCCTTTTAATTATGGACTTCTCTAAGAGGAACTAGCAGAACGAACATTTTCAGATGCTCTGAAACTTTCTAATGAAGTTCAATGTTTCCATTCTCATGTCTGGAGAGGACAGGGAAGAAAAATGTCTCCATCCTGGTGTTAATGATACCACTCTAGGAGTTCCTTGGCAGAGGTTCCACTGTCTTTCAGTGTGGGAACGTCAATCCTTGGACATTAAACAATAATAAATAATCTTCTGACCTAATTTCTCCCAAGACATGATTGCCCTCAACATTTTATTACTCTGTGCAACAACCTTTGTAAGTGTAATTTAGTTAAACTCTTTAATATGATGTTTTCATTCGTCTGTGTCCTATAAATCTGTGTGTGGGCTGCAGTACAGAGACAGCTGATCTCGGGTCTCTGTATTGTGAAGAGTAGTACCTGTGTTTTTGGGCTTCAGAAACAGGACATCTCCCTCGCAGCCTACAAACACAGAGTCTAGGCACAGGTAAGCTTAAAAATAGAAACAAACAAAAAATATATATTTTACACAATATATTAATACAGAACATCCATTTCAAGATGCTTTTCTGTTTGCCAAAAAGAACTGACCAAATGCCAAGAATCTTGTTTTGTTTGCCACCTTTCTTAGTTTGCCAGACCTTAGCTACGTCAATTATCTGAGCCCACACTTGAAGAAAATATGGCTAGCTATTAAATACATTATGTTGAAAGGTATTTTTTAATCTCTTTAAATAAAATACTTTTATTTAACTAACTGAATTAATTGCAATAATTTATTAGAGTTCTTACTATATTTAAGGACATTTGTGTGCCCACCACTACAACAGTATTCACATTTTGTATTGTATGACGAAGTTGTAGATAGGAGGTTCAATTCAAATTAAAGTTCATCCTCAATCTAACCCATTCATGCTCCCTTAGATGGGAAAATGCCTTCTTTGTCAGTGTGGTCTTAGATCGCAAAATAGCCTCAGGCAATCAAACAATAATATCTTAGAATCGAATAAGTAATTAATATTTTTTGCTGTCATTCTAGCAATCTTTTGTCTGATAGTGAAATCATTATCTCTTACTGCCATGTTCTTGGTTGAGTCAGACAGCCAGACACAGTCCCAGATCACTTTTCAGCTACAGACAACTATTATCAGATGAAGCTCATCCTCACAATTTCCTCATGCAGTTAAAGCTGTGAAGACGATTTAAAGGGGGAACTTACAGAAAATATTGGAAAATATAAAAGCTAAGTATTTTTTACTGAGTGTCCTCAAACTGTATGTAAATGTAAATGGGTTGCAGCCACCCAGAACCTATCCCGGGGTCTACGGGCGCGGTGTACAGACTCAAGTTAGTGAACAACATTGTCAATTTTTACGGTCTTTTTGCTCTTTATCAAGGGAAGGAAAATAGTTCCTGAAGACACTGTATATGTTTATCCTTCACCAGACTGACCTGGAAAGTCAATGTAGGTCTGCAGTGTGGACAGGCAGGTGTAGCACAGAGCCCAGAGCTCATTCACAGACAGTGGCTGCATACAGTGCGAGAGCAGCTCCCGCAGTGAGACCCACTGGAAATGAAAGACATGCTGTCATCTGAACATGAGCGATCAAATCAGCCCATGAGTGCTGCTGTGACAAAAAAAGATTCAATAAAATGCACTACAACTAACGAAACGTTCCTTTCTTTGATCGGGTTTGATAACATGTGTAATTTAGTTGGTTGTAACTTGGTTAAAAGCAGACTGATTTGAGTCTAGTTTTGCAGATGTGAACTATTTTAAGCATTGATGTACATCACTCTGGATAAGAGTGTCTGCCAAATGCCGCAACTGTAACTGTAAAATGACTCCAGAGATAATCCTCTTGTCCCTTTTGATGAAACTGGACAAGAATGCCCTGACAGCTCACCTCATCCTGAGATTCTTCATTGAGGCACAGCATGCTTTTGGTCATGTGGTTCAAAGAGCGCAGGTTGCTGCTGTCAGTCTCCTCCTCTGCATCTGTGAAGCTCCCTATTGCGCCGCTTTGACCCTTGTCATCTGGACCCAGGTCAGTGCTAAAGTCAGGAGCAGTAAAGCTTCTTATTCTGTCTACAGATTCAACAGAGTGTTCAATAATATCTGCTGCCTTGTCTGAATCTGTGTCCTGTGCTGTTTTCTTTTGCGTTCCCTTCAGCACTGTGCCCTCCCAGTGCGTCATCATGGCCTCTTCTCCATCGATCTCTGAAAGGTCTGCCACCATCATGCTAATGTCTGTGTGTGCTGGAGGAGAGAAGACAGTGGGGTTGTTGGAGTCTGGAATGGAGCAGGAGCGGTTAAGGGCGCTCCTCGCTCTCCCTGACCTCCTCTCGTGGTTCCTCCTGCGGACGGGGGAGCTGTTCTGAGATTGGCAGGACGAGTTTTCATCTCTGTATAATGCCGAGCCGCAGGAATACTCATCCACACTCCCAGATCGGAAGGAACCGTTACAGACTCGGCTCCTTTGTTTAAGCAGATGCTCCTCTTCCTCATAGGAATCGGATGAATAATGTCTGCTCATGGCTCGGTCACCTGTGTGATTCTCAACCATGGTTGATCTCATCCCTTTGTATTTCAGAAACTGATAACAGGTTTTCTCCCATTCACCTGTGAATGAAAATACATACTGTTATACATGGAGGCCAAGATGTAAAACATATGTTCAAAATGATGTTAACACATTTCTGGCAGTAACATCATTAAGGCTGTAGACACTTTGTTTAACAAATCCCTTAAGATTATATGCTTCATTTTTCAATTTTAAAAACATCTTTAGTTACTGGTCATCACACCTGTATTTCTTAGTAAACATTGTCCAAAAAACTTGAAGTGTACCAGACATTCTACAGTATAACCAATGAAAAGTGAAAGCAAGAGATTCTACATGACCACTTCGTTTGTAGGGGTGTATAAATGTATAAATCTTACATATGATTGGAATGAAAATGTCAATAACAGATGTGATATAGAAGTGATATGGGTGTATTTTACAAAAAGGGGTTGCCTTTTGCCAATTTTCTTACTATGGAGGTATGGCATTCTCTTGCACCCTCTATAAGGTCTATACAAAAAATTCAAAGACAATTGGCCTTTAACTTTTGCCGTCCTAGAGAATGTAATGTCCACATAGGGCACGGTAAAATACATCAGCATTTTGAATGAAAGCTTCCTGCATGTGATTCCAACATGTTGAAAGCATGTTCAGAATACAGCTTGGTTCAGTATTTGCTTATTATTGTTCGTCATGATCAGAGTTATAATAAAAGGTGAGTGTGAATTATGATCTTATTCACATTTTTCTTGTTCAGGTATGAATTTTGTTTTGACATATCAAATCAGAGAAACAGCAGCATTCAGACATCATGTCAGAGACAGAGACGAGTCAAAAATGGGCATTTAAGGGGTTAAAATCTCTGTAAATGCAATGGCAGCACAATATGCGTTATAGTCTGATAGAAATCGTCATTAAAACCTTGGAAAGTTCCGACAGATTCAATGGAAAGCACTCTTCGTCCAATGGCGGAGAGTTTCCGACACACTACTGTGGAGGAGGTTCCTGTGAGCCTGGCCTCCGCCTGCGAGAGGATGTCCTGTCAAGAGAAAGAGAATGTGTGTAATGTTTTTCAATGGATACAGTTAGTAACTTTGTATTATTTATGAAATAACCCTTAGTATATTGATTCAATATATTACACTGCAATTTATTAAATAAATTGATTTTAAATTGCCTTACATATTTAAGAGTCTGGGTCTATTAAATCTCCCACTATGTTCGCTAAATTAATGGATGCATGAGTGACAGCACATTATATGTATGTACAGCTCTGAAAAATACGAGTCCACTGCGAAAATGTTCAGTTCCTCGGGTTTTATCTTTTATAGGTGCAAGTATTGAAATTGAACAGCTTTGCTTTAGTTTTTAGTTTTCAACTGCTGACAATATTTCTCCTAATTTCCAAACAAAAATGTTGTTCTTTAAAGCATAATTTTAAAGGAAAATGATGGAAAAAAAGAAAACAAATCTCTTGTTCACTCAAAATGGCAATAATCACCTTTCACGAACTTCTAGTAGTGTTTTTTTCATCCAACTGGTCTCATTGTGAGAGGAGTGTTGATTACAGCAGTGTTTTATACTTTTCCTCATTAAATAAGATGTGATTCAGGTGATCATCACTAATCAGTCCCTCATAAAGCAGAATGAGGTGTTTGTGTAGGAATGTAACAGACACTGGCATGGAATGGTTGTCATACTCAGAGATGCTGATATTAAAATAAATTGCAGAGGTCTTTTTTTTTCCAGAGCTGTATGTATATTATACTATAGCAGATTTGTTTGTGGTTAAGAGAAGTCTGAACAGATAAGATGGTTTATATTCATTTTGTCACTTGCAGCTAGATACAGAGCACTGCAGTTAAAAGGGCTTTTATGCTCAGTAATGCTTCTTTTGCATGATTATGCACTGACCCTGAGGACATCTGCCGAACAGAAGCGTCTTTCAGCACACCACTAACAAAAATATCCACACTAATTCACTAGCTGTCACATCAGCATGCTCATAAATAGGCTAATAAAGAGGCACTAGAGAAAAAATGTATAGTATCTCCTGTTTACTCACACAGTCCTGTTTAAGACATCTGACTAATCCAAGCTAACTAATGTGAAGCTTTAGAATCCCTACTTTATCACGCAATTAGACCTTATGGCTGTCTTCAACGTAAAAAAAGGTACTGGAGCCACAAATACAATATATGTCCTTGATTATATTTTGGGACACATTTGGTTTCTGTTGGTGGCGGGATAGTTTTATTTTGTCTCTTCTTCTTTTAAAAGAGACTAAATCCCTGTAATGTGTCACACACTTCCTTGGATAATACCACTTTGTATATGCCCCCTCCTGACTCTTGCACTGGACTGGTTGGCTGTTGGTCTCAGGACAGATATAAAAACCACCAACAAACTACAGTCTGTGCAGTGTACTTGCTATTTGTTATGTATACTGAATTTACTGTGTATGACTTCCTGACTGTTTCTGACCATGTTTGTGCCTGATTCCTTCGAGTCTTTATTCGAGTACTCCATTGTATGCATGGCATTTAGAAGACGCTTTTTATCCAAAGCGACTTCCATTCCCTAACTACAGGGGACAGTCTCCCTGGAGCAACTTGGGGTTAAGAGTCTTGCTCAGGAACCCCATGGTGGTGTGCTGAAGGTAGGATTCGAACCCATGAGCTCTTGTTTCAGAGGCAGGTATCCCACCCACTCGTTCACCACCATACCAAAAAGCACTTTTTAGTGGGTTAGTTAGAGAGCAAGAACTTGTTTCTTTCTTTTGTGATCAGGTTAGGTAGATTAACATCGGGCTTTGTTATATGGCAGTTTAATCGCTTTAAGCAATCAAATACATATAAAGCCAATGTACATCTGGGTTTTGCTCCATTATTCGCTTGTATATTGTGGCCTGACTTAGACCAGGGCCTAACATAGTAATTCTCAAGTAAATGCACAATTGAAAATGATTTCATAATCATGTGACCCTCACCTGAGGGCTCGGCCTGTCTTCTGGTTTCTCTTCTTGCATTTGTTCAAGAAACCTGTGGGTTTCCTCCCCCAACTCTACCTCTAGCTCTGGCTCTATAACATAGTCCAGAGCAGCAGAGAGGGTGGAGCCAAGAGAAAACACATGACCCTGAGAGAGAGTGTGAGAGAGAGAGAGAGAGAGAGAGAGAGGGTATCAGAAAAAAAGATAGTGGGAGAGAGGGAGAAAAGGAAAGAGAGAACGGAAGAGAGAGGGAGAGAGAGAGAGAGAAATAACCAGTGAGAGAGAGAGAGAAAGAGAGAGAGTGTGTGAAAGAGAGAGAGAGAGACATGAAAATCAACAAAAGAAATACATTAACATAACATAGCCTGTGTTCCCATGTTGAAGCCAGACATAGAAGGTCCAGATCAATCAGTAATGAAAGAAAAAACAGAAAAAGAGATAACAAAACTATGAGACATATAAACCGAGAAAAGAGAGAGTGATATTTATCTTTTTTGACCTCAAGAAAACCTGCCACAATCAACCTGTCAGTTGATCAAATCACAGAGCAGAAACTGATATTATTGCCAAATCCAAAAGTGTGAATCTTGTTTGGGCATCTAGTCTGAACACCTACACATCGTTTTGTTTTGGTTATGTCATCACGCGGCTCCTAAAGCCATTACATAGTCAGACAAATACAAACGAAAGGGAGTGGCATCCCTTTTTTCTGCCTGGAGCCAGGCCGTATTCATCATCGGAGACAGGTCATGCACTCTCCTGTCCTCCCTAACAAATGAGCGCTTATCTGTGGCCTTTTCCTCCACCGCATCACACACGATCGCCGGAATCAGGAATACAGCGGCTATAAACAAACACTCTGCGTCAATAGGGTCACTCGCTTCCAGTGATATTGTTATGCAAAATCATTCTCTTTGGACCTGGTTAAACAGATATTTGCATGATCTTAATAAGGAGAGAATGGATGTGATATTCAGGTTATAATAACCACCCACATTAGATTGCTTCACTTTAGAAATCACTTAATGCTTTAAAATCTTTCATCTTAGCGCTGGGCAATATTTGATAAAACTCAATATCACAGTATTATCATAGAATCATAGATCAGATAATATCCATAGATCAGATAACATCATCTGAAGCTGGATAAAATTGATATTTGCATTATCTTAATAAGGATAGAATGGATGTGATATTATAATAACCACCCACATTAGATTGCTTCACTTTAGAAATCGCTTAATGCTCTAAAGTCCTTGATCTTAGAGCTGGGCGATATTTGATATTCATGAAATTACTGCTAGTAGCATTTCTGGGGTACCCTTGAGCAAGGCACCGTCCCCACACTCCGCTCCCTGGGTGCTGTGTTCCTGTCTGGTGATCAGGTTAAATGCACAGGAAGAATTTTGTGCTGTTCAGACAATGTGTTCTGTGTTTAGGTTTGGCAAATGGGTACTTTACATTATTTACACTATAATACATAATGGGAACACGGTTTCATCCATCCATTTTCCAAATCGCTTATCCTCAGTTATGGTTGTGCTGGAGTCTGTCCCAGAGGCAGAAAAAGACCCCGGACAGGTCGCCAGTCAATCACAGGGCAGACACACAGACAAACATACTCACTCATGCACAAACACCTGGGGACAATTTAGCATCTGCAATTCGCCTGACATGCATGCTAAACTGCCCCTGCACCACCGTGTCGCCCTTCAGATGGTATTAATCAGATAAAATGAATGAAACCATGCACACAGAAGTGTGTTACAAATGAGACACTATTTGTATTGATTGAATAATTCTGTTCTGCTTTCTTTTTGTGAAATTACACCAAGATTTATAGTGAGGTTGTGTGTTTTACAACACGATTTTATGAAACAGAATGTTATCTTTGATCTAATGCTAATTGTCTATCAAATACTGCTAAAAGTAATAATAATATGTGAAACCAGTATAACTGGGATTTAAATAGGATTTCGAAGGTGGAGGAGACTTACATTTTAATAATACTTTTCTGTTCACGTGATATTATTTGGAACGAATAAGCTCTCTGTATCTTATGATCTAGTTTTTACCTAATTAATTAAGGAACTAATTATTCCTTTTAGGGATCAAATACAGCAGTGTAGGCATGCACATTTCCTGCATGAGGCATATTTTATTCCTAATAGAACACAATTTATTGAAGACTTTTGTGCAGAGGGGTTGTATTAATAATGGAACTTAAACTCTTCCACATGACTATCATACACAACAGTCCAAGACTCTCTCTCTCTCTGTCGCACACACAAGCGCACACACACACACACACACACACACACACACACACACACACACACACACACACACACACTGAGCAAGTGAAAACATTATTATCTTGACATCAAGATAATAATCCAATCTAAAATATTACAGTAGAGGAAAAGCTTATTTTAAACCTCATGTAATATATCTCACAGTTAATATATATTTAAATTTAATAGTGTTCAATTTATTTGAATACTATTAAATACTAGTTGAATAATAGTACTCAACATTTTTAAAAATGTTGAGATTACTCCTTGTCAAACTAAATGGAGCATGAGTTCACAATTTGGGAATCAGTGGACAAGACCATTACACAAAGCTAATGCCCAAAAACAAGCTTACAACACGACTACAGACAATCCAGTGACTTTTTGTACAAGAAAACAGAGATGGAGTTCACGATACAACTCTATGTAGTTTCTTGTTAAGTATTTTGGTTAATTGTGTGAACAAGTGTGCAAATCCCTTACAATGTGATCTATGTTAGCAGAAACAGTGTATAAGTTCACCTCAAAAGTGCTTCCAGTCTTGTCGAATTCCGGTGGTACAAAAGAGCCTTCAGGGTCATCTGGCAAATAGAAAAGAGACAGAAGAAAAATCTCTAAAATATCAAATAGTACAATAGGAAACTAAACAAGGCTGCACGATATATACAGGGTGGGCCATTTATATGGATACACCTTAATAAAATGGGAATGGTTGGTGATATTAACTTCCTGTTTG
>JBBPDC010034730.1:0-12102 GCA_037974485.1 Hemigrammopetersius urotaenia | reverse complement strand
CACACACACACACACACACACACACACACACACACACACACACACACACACACACACACACACACACACACAGATTACTGCAGATCGTTGTGTCTGGATGCTGACACAGAGCTAGACACTCTAGGGAGTTAGACAGATAAAATTGTTTACATCGGTTTGTAATTATCGCTCCATTCAGAAAAAACAAAAGACACATAAAGACTTGTCTTCTCTTTTCCTCTCTTTGAGAACTGAGTGGGAACCCATGTTCACTCCACTGCAGAGCGGAAACGTGTTACGAGGCCTGTTCCCTGGTTCTAATCGACTAGCCAGACAGTAGATTACTTAAGAGCGATCAAACACACTGGGGTGTCATGCTTTTAACCTAATGACTGTAAGCAAATGAACCACAAACTCAGCAGAACTGATGTGACTCAGCTCTGCCTGGTCTTGCTGCTTCACATCCAACAGGCACTAGGGGGCGCCAGCCTGTCACTGAGTGCATTAAACCCACTTCACAAGGGAGCCGCTTACTAATGTGGGCAGTTGCAACACACTGTATGACTGTGATGCAAGAGATGTACAAGAAGCTGCCAAATTGAAAACAGACTGTTTTTAAACAGACAAAAGGTAAACTGGATAGAGCTATGGCTTTGTGTGTGTGTGTGTGTGTGTGTGTGTGTGTATGCCCCCTTATATAGTTCTATATTTAGTTCATTTCAACACTATTAAGGCAGATATTATTCTACTGCACTCAACTTTCAACTTTATAGGATGCAACTTTATATTGAGAAGATGACTTAGCCAACATTAATACACTAGATTATTGACTGAAGTTGGATTTGTAGTTTATAGTGATTTTTCTCATTTTAATCTTCTTGGAAAAAGGGGGTGTGTTTAATATTTAGATTTAGATTCCCTAAACATCTCTAAGTACAATCCCCACAGAAAATACAAACAGGTTTGAGGCTGAATTCAGAGGTTTGAGGTTGAATTCAGAGGTTTGAGGTTGAGTAAAGAGGTTTGAGGTTGAAGAAAATGAAAATGGCTTTTCTGATGTTAGGTAAAGGAAGAGTTCTCAGTGGAAGAATGAGAAATAAATCTGAAAAAATTAAATTTACCGGGTAACCGTCCCGTCCAGCTTTGCCCTGTTCAAATTCAAAAGTAGATCAAAATGCAGTAATGATGTGAACTGTGTTTTCCCTCTCCACTACATGATTCACATAATTAAAAGCCTTGACTGAATTAATCAACCATTATGAATGAATGAAGAATAGATGTCCTTAAAGGCACAAACTGTATTCATATATACACATTCAAAAAATATGCAACATTATTATTAATACCACTATATCAGAGAAATAAATTTACATTTGCCATAATACAGTAGGTCAGCTCTTTAAATCTTATTTACTAACTGGTAAGAGAATATACAGCGTTTTGGACTTAATTTTGCATTGTAATGCAAATTATGGTTTTAATAATAACTTAATCTTAAAATTTCTGATAAATCCCAAGAGTACTGGAGGCTAAGGTGGACTTTTACATTAATAAGGTGGGCCTTGAGACATTACATCTATAGTATGGTATAGTGTGTCTTAGTATAAGTTTCTCAGTATACGTGCATATCAACAGTATTTAAAGAGCTAACTTAAATAAACTGACACCTATCATGTATTGTAAAAATGTCATACATCATAATAAGTCATTCATCATCATATAAGTAATATATCATAGTATTGTATTTTTGCCAAATCGGCCACTCCTAGACTTTTATGCATCTGTTCAACTTCGACTGACCAGCGATCACTTACCCCAGCAGATTACAGCGCTACCTGCTCCAGCATGGAGTGAATGATATACAGGATATACAGGAATGAGGTACTTACTGGGGGTCCTGTAAAAATAACCCACAAAGAGAAAAAATACAGGGTTAGTGCTGTCAAATGAAAGCTCACCGGCTATTATGATATACTGCACCTCTGTCTACACACCCAAGGCCGTCACTGTTCATGAGGCAGAAGACAAAAATAAACAGTCTAATCTTAAATATGGCGAAGTACTTTAAGAGGCCAGAAGAGTTTGGACATGAAAATAAATCAGCGTTTTTGTTTACTCATGTCCAAACGCTTCTAATAAGATTGATCTCCACTTTCATACCAAGATATGCCCACTGTGGAGGACAAATGAACTTCACATATCCTCTCAGAGAGAGAGAGAGAGAGAGAGAGAGAGAGAGAGAGAGAGAGTCATTATGGGTTTGTGCTATTTTCTGCTTTTTTTAAGGTTTCCAAATCTGTCCTTCCCTGTCTAATTTTAATGTTGCCCAGATTGCAATTAGTGGTTCCTCTGTCATCATGCTTGCACTTAAATAAAAAAAAAAAGCAGCCTGACACGAGAAGGCGAGAAGGCGAGCGAGGGTGTAAAACAGAGCTATGAAGATGTTTGTTTATGTAATGAATTTTCCACCCACACCACAGAGCCGTAATTTACAGTGAAGTGATTAATATCTTTATTTTGTTGCGCTCTCATGGAGCCCTGTCACTTCTCTAATCTGCACGATGATTTGTCTGCAAAATGTGTTCCAGCTTCCAGACGTTTCCTCTTTCTCTCACAAAACAGAACCAGGCAGGCCGCAGCAGAGAGACGGCAGGGATGGCAGGCGCACATGAACCTGTGCCATCCATCTCAGCCCAGCCCGGCTCTGGCCTCCAAACACCAGTAAAGCTACAGTAAGCAGAATCATAGTTTTGACATGAGCAAGACCACTATCTCTTGAGAATGTGATGTTCTGCCAGCGAAGCACTGCTTTGGGGGACAGCTGGGGAAGAACTGTGTTTCTGTTCTGGTTCTGCGAGCGCTTGCTTTAATTAAGTCTGATTAAAAAGAGGTCTGGACGAGTGTGGGATGTTCAGTACAATGCGAGCACTATGTACGCTGTCAGAAAGTGTCAGAGACAAAGGAAATGGCAGGTTTTGAGTCAGAGGGCTGAGGAACTTTTAAAGGCTGAGGAGACTATTATTTTAGATTTTCATAAGTTATCATTGCATCAAATCCTAGTCTTTCAAGTGACACAACTGTCTAAGAGTTGGCTCTATATTTGAGAGATTGCAATTCACGGTGGTGGGATATCATCATGAGGTCGAGGGGGACTTTACTAATGGGTGGTCACAACTTAAGCCTTAGAACACAAGTGGCACAATCCATGCAGAATGTCATACGGCAAAAGAACATGAAATTTCCCCGGTTTGGCTCGAGGTGTCAGACGTCATGTTGTTTGCTGTTCCTGTGTCACGTAGAACCAAAGCACATTATAATAAAGACCACTACTGGGGTTTTAAAAACGGCATCACATGCAAATGAACATAAAGGTTTTAGAAACAAAATGAAACGATCTTTGAACTCAGAAGACCATTCTGGGTAGTCTCCGCCCACAAGTGGGTGGGAAAAACCCACAGAGGGAGGGGCTCCAGAAAGCTGCTGCACGCCGAGTGTGTAGAAGAACAAACACCGACTGAAAGAGAATATCTCAGAGTTGGCACTATCCTGCAAACTCTGATATTCATTTAAAAGTCAGAGCTGCTGGGTCTGACCAATGAAAGATTCCAAAATTTATATCCAGTTTCTTCAACTCTTCAGGCCAAAGGTGCACAAAACTGTTGACTGCAGTAGAAACTTCCAGCACTTTAGCCGGGCCTATTGTAACGTCTAAAACACTGCATGTGCATCTCAAAGCAAAAAAAATCAGTGAGTGACCATATGCTGAGTTGAGCTAGATGTCATTACAGCAGAGCGAGACGCTGACTCATCATCGGTGTGAGACGAGACATATGACTCAGACCCTTACAGTCACTTTCTAACTTAATTAAATCCAAATGATGTTTAAAAATGAACCACAGTCAATAAAGCATTAAGGAATTGCTTTGCTGAAAAAAAAACAAATGTTTACTGATATTTCAAAGTGAGAGATGTGATTTGTGAGTCAGAATGAGGTCAGATATAAACACAGAATTTCCAGAAAGTAAGGATGTTTGAAACTCACCAGGATCTCCTTTTTTGCCATTCCTTCCACGCTTTCCTGGAGGACCTGAAATGAATAGAAAACAATACTTTTACAGACGAACCTCCCATTGTTCTCAATAACTTTTCTTTTGTCTCGAAGCATTTTACTATTTCTTGATTTATTTAAAATCTTCAAAAACATCACAAATCCCTCTATATAAACCAAATAAAACCAAACAACATTTTACATTTTAATCACATGGTATACTAGTGAGCGGTGTTCACTCACTGGCATACCGTGTTACTTGGTGCTAACAAATGATTAGAAGCTGATTATTTAGGACTTTTATAGACTTATGTACAGCTCCACCAACAGGTCATAAGTAAGAACAGGTTAAAAATGGGCTGATTTATATCTAGCCCAAGTCCTGCCTGTGATTTAGTGTTTTACATGTAAAACATAAATAAAAGCACTAATGGAGAACAAATCTACTGAGTGTTTGTTAAGCCCACCACACTCCACTTCCACACTCTGAAGTCAGTAGATAGAGCTGCTACGTCTGGGTTTAAAAATATAGACACAAGGCTTCACACAACAGTTAATGCAGAAACATTCAAAATGTATGCAACAAGTATTTCTCTGATTTTCATTACTACAATATTGTTTGTTATTCAAATGTATTATTGCTTTTAGCCCACTGTCCGGGAGCATGACCAGCTGACCCTGGTATTGGCAATTATTCAATAAAGCTTTTGCTGAATATTTAATGCGTCATTGCATGATTTTTCACCATGTTGCTTTTTCCAGTGATCGACTGGAGGGAATCTCAGATACATTATAGTAATAAAATGACTTTCCATGATCCACTATATTGTATAAGTTTTTCACAATTCATGTCTCCATACTATGCCTGCATCCATGATGAACTTAGCACCCCATGCCTGTCTGGTTAACGGATTAACCTGTGCCGTCTCCTTTTCCGGGGCTAAATCACTTCCATCGACCACCCTTCCTCTTGTCTGAAGGAGTGTGAAATGGGAACCATACCTGTAGTGTAGCACAGAGGCTGCTGGGATGCTAACGAGCACACACACCCTTCGTTTGCATGATTGTTATTTTTCTTAGCTAATCAGCTCCTGCTTCTCCTGATTATAGAGTTGCGTGGGGGAGTCAGGATGGATCGGCAAGGGAACTTTACCCTTTACCCTTCCCTAAACATCAGCATTAGCCTGGCATTCACCCTCGCAAGGGGGCTTTTTCTATTCTTTCCTTTTGCTCCTCCACCACTTGATTCCTCAGAGGATCACAGCACTGCACACTTCATAGAAACTTTAAGCATAAACAGCTGGAACAAAGGCTGAACACAGACTGAGAATATAACTGTGTTATAACCATAGCCGTGGAAACTGTAGTGTCTAAGCCACAGCTTTAACATGAAAGCAGAACTTTGCTCACTTGCCAGCATATCTTCATAAAAAAATAAAATCTGACTAAACTAAGCAGCGTCTTTGACCATCTTATGGAAGCCCTTTCTTCAGCCTTGAGATTTCTTTAAATTTGAATCTTTAGAATCATTTATTTTCAAGGTAAATATAATTTGATTTAAACATTTTATTTACATTAATAAACATATCTGACCAGTCCGTTTCCATATTTCCAGTGGGATAGAAACATGGAGGCCTGCAAAAAGGATTAACTTGTCTGAACCTCATTTTTTATTGACCACGGAGGCTGCGGAGGATACAAAGACTAAGGAGACAGGAAACAGTGAATCAAATTCAACAATCAAATTGTTTTTACTGCTTCAACAGACCCAGTTGCACAGGTATACTGATCAAATTGAGCTGATCTAGCACTTAAAGATATTGTCATTGTTGTTTCAGAGGATGCACAGCAAATCAAAGTCAATCTCAAATCTCTTCTATCTTTTCTACCTTCTACTGATGTCCACACAAATGCATACAACTGAAAATGTCAAATTAATATTGTATTAATGGTGCAAGTTATTTCAAATGTTGCATGGCACCGATAGCCTACTGTTAACAAATTTTATTGTTAGGGTAAAGAATTGTTTAACCCTTAGAACGTGAGTGGCAGAGTTCCCTGTTGTAAGCGCAACGAATGGTAGCTTGTCATCATTCACTAAAACATCCCCTTATATAAAAGTTTCTCTGGTTTGTGTTGATGCTCAAGGTGTCGGGCATCATGCTGAGCTTTGGCTGGTGTTCCTGTGTCATGTAGAACCAAAGTTACTGTAATTTAAAAACATTAAACCACTACTGTATCAACCACTACTGTTAAAATGATGTCATATGCAAATGAACATAAAGAACAAAAAGAACACATTTATTTTGTTTTAGTAAAAAACAAAAGATCTTTGAACCCTGGAGAACCCTCCCACAGAGGGAGGGGGTCTGGAGAGCAGCTGAGAGAAAGAGCAGCACACAACACACAGAGTGTGCTGATAAACTCTGGGTTCTGAGGGTAAACACCAGTTCTAGACTGTTTTACACCATTTATGTTTACTGAAACCAGAATTTACAGGGTTTAAATTATTATTTATTTTATAAATAATGAAAGCTGTTGAACCCTGCTAGAAATCAGCCACTAGGCTGCCTGCTGTACACAAGTCCCAACACCCCAACTCATATTTCCAACTGCCTTTCCCTGTTCTCATTCCTCCCTGCTTGACCTTTCTCCACTGAAGGCCTCTGTCCTTTGCTTTACCCCTCCCGCTATCATAATGATGTATGTACCAACATACGTATACGATCACACAGGAACTGCCACTCTGCGTACATAGTGAAAATAGCTGTGGGCGGCTCTGCCTTTGAGCTAAATTGGCTCATTGCACTGACCGGTGTCCACTTACAAACCCCTCAAACCTACATCCCAGGTAAAAATATACGCCTTTCTAAGCCCCGGTCATAAACACTGCTGGGCAAGGAAGAGCTGGTGACGGCTCAATACTGGGGGATCAGTCTGTATTCCAGCTGAACTGGAATGGGCCTATAGTTTTTATGCCAGATTCATTTTTGTGTAATACATACATATACTCGCACTGAATATCATGAAAAATCTCATTTTTAAATGTACTGTGTAGTCTCAATATGTACCATTCACTCTAAAGTGTATTTTGAAAATAGAAGTGTCATGTGAGTCTGAGTCGAGTCTGAAGTCTGTAGGGTGCAATGCTGCATCTTAAGTCTTTAGTAAAGAATTTAAGTCTAGAGCCTCGAGACTCGACTCTGATTTCTCTACCCAGGTCATGGTCATGACAAAACAGAGAAGCTTTCCCCAAAATAGCCGCTGGTCCAAAGCAAGTCTAGTGTTCCTGCCACTGTGTGGTAATACAGAGGAACATTTCCTTTAACAAAGTATGAGCTGGATTAGAATGCTGGCGAAGTTGGTGAGCTTTTTTGGCATTTATTGCATTTTTAGAGCACTATTTCAACCTACAGAATTTTAGTCTTACTCAATCCCCAACACAAGATGTGGGGAAATCCATTAAATGTTGAGCTGGACCTGGCTGTCAATAAGCACACACTAAAACTGCCATGTCAGTGTCACTGCAGTGCTGAGAATGATCCACCACCCAAACAATACTCTGGTGGTCCTGTGGGAGTCCTGACAGTTGAGGAATGGAGTGAATGGGCTAACAAAAGATACAGATGGGCAACAGTCTGTAACTGTAAACTACAAAGTGCACCTGTATGGTCAGTGGAGTTACAAGGTAGATACAAGGTAGGTGGAGCTAATGAAGTAACTCATCCGAGTACATACATCTTAAAGGCATGAGTGGTTGGTCCGTTTAGTGGCTAACATCACTGCCTTCTTGGGCAAGACTCCTAACACTACATTCACCTATACTTGTGATGCGCAAAAACTGTAAGAACTTTGGAAAAGGGTACGTAGATCCACTCAAGTGTTTGAAGGGGAATGAAACACAAAAAAGTAGATTATCCATTTGGGGTGTATTTTGAATAAAAAGTTAAATATAATGTTAATGACACAATATTATGCTGTTTGTAATACATATAATATTTCATGAAGAACTAGAAAACCCTGACAGGTTTGACTCCGGACCCAGCAGACCATCTCCTCTGTAAGTATTTGTCTTGCAAGATGTCTCCAGAGATGTGACCAGGGTGAAAAAAGAGCTAAATCATGTTATTATAATTCATACAGAGACCTTCAAAGTCTAAAGGACATCAATTCTTGTTGCCATGGCTTGAGTTGATTTAGTTACTCTGACAGTTTGTCTAAAACATACGACTCTGAGACAGGCGGGAGACATCCGCATTCTGTCACCGAGTGGGGATCCGCTCTTCTCTGTTTTAGGCCTTGTGACTGTTTGCAATAATAATCCAAATGAAAACACTGAATGTGATACTCCAGTATCCTGAACAGAAAGTCTGCATTATTATCCCATCTCTCTTGCTGAGATAAATCAAAACACCACGTTGGAGGAAAATTAAGTATATAAGTCTGTTTGTGTATGTTTGAGGGAGGACTTAAACGTATGGTTAAAGGCTTTACTGGTCTTCTTTGGCGTGGGAGCAGTTTCCAATTGGAAACTGAGCCCTTCCTCATCATCTAGAAAATCACAAGTCACTGGCTGCCTTGACGCCAAATGTCCAAACAGCATCATTAGAAACTGGACATTTCAGACTGGTTCAAACTGGTTATTTCAAATGTCACTTGTAATCCATGATGGGGTCGTAGCAGTATAAAGTGTTACAGTATAATAATTGCACTACTATTCAGTTGATGGTAAAATGGTTAAATAGGACACCTGAATCAAAACTTTTATTATATAGGATGGATAGTTTTTGAAAAACTACTTCTACTACAGTGTCACAAGCTGGTCATCAGAGAGTCTGTTATATTTGTCACTTACGTGATAAAGAACCACCTACTTTTACAGGAATGAGTCGTCTGACTAACACGCAAAATAATCAGTTGGGGCTAGCAATTTTCAACAAGGCTACAGCAAACATGTGAGGATATCTAATAGCCTTTTGAATGCCATCAAATTGGAACCATCAAATTGTGATGCCATGAATTTCACAGTGACCATGTCCAAAAGAGTTGTTATGGCATGCACAGTGGGTAACAGTTTACAAAAGTGTGATTCTCCCCCACCTGGGGAAATGCCCCACCAACTAATTCTCATGGACCACTTACCCACCTATAGAGGTAAGTGGCACAAAACAAGTGAAGTGAAACTAAACCTCACAGCACTCCACCCTGCAACACCCCACATGGTTTCAGATGCCCCATTCAATGAAGTGCATCGACACAGACCTGCGGATAACCATTCAGAACTTACATTATCGTGACAGTTATGGCCAGCTTAGCATGCAATAGATATCAGATGCCCCCAAACCAACCTGTTGGGTAGTCTTTTTTTACGTGGAAAAAAAGTAGCTAAAAGGTTGTGAAAGTGAACAGATGGCTGATCAAAACATCAACCCCTCTTTAACAAGATCCAGCAAACCTTCTGCTTTTTGTTCTGCACAATGACTGAGGGAAGCTGGTCCAACTGTACATTACAAAAGCAGGTGACCTCTGAAAATTGGCTACAAACAAAGAGAGAGAGAGTGTGTGTGTGTGTGTGTGTGTGTGTGTGTAATAGTATAAAGCTTGTCTCTAAAGATGTCCCAAACCACATCATAAGCAGGTCACTCCCCACAATTCTGAAATTCCCATTAGTGGTTTCTGGTCTTCACTACACTGTAATCTTTTTATATAGTCTTACCAGTATTATAAACTATGGACATTAGTTGTAATAGTAAGATTCACACATTTTTCTGAAATCTTCCAAACCCTATTAAAACAATGAGGTTTGAGTCAAACTTAACTGAATCATCTCTCTTACAGTATTTAAACTGAGACTACTGCTTCTGCAAGGACAGTTGCTTTATATTTACCTAAATTCTGATACATTTACCAAATGTGAAGACCAATACAAATAAGGAACATATTGCAAACGTGCTGAAAAAACACATATGTTATACAAAGACCCTAAACTACATCTGCTGTTTTGTGGAAATAACAAAACCACTTAACTCTAGGTATGTGGAAATTTCTCCAGGCGTAGGTATGCCAGTGTCATGGTTAAGTCATGTGTAAGTTGGGTGGGCTTAGAAGTTAAGAGCGCTCCTTTTGCGCGTTGGTGTGTTAACTTGCTTGACCCCAAGATAAACAACCTAGGGCCCCTTGCACTGGCAGTCCTGCGGTGAAATGTTTCCATGTGTTTGTTGATGCTGGAAGCGTTGGTGTTTGTGGGAACAGTCAGCTCCAGCGCCACATGTTGGGTGGCACCTCCATTCGGGGGTCATTACTATGGTCAATGGTTAGCGAAACAGGCTGAGAGGATGTTTAGCCACACTTTAAGTTAGATACAGCACGTCAACAGACTATAGCCTTTTCCGCTGCTTCCTCTGGAGACATATGATGTTACTTTACCAGTCCCATTATTAAATCCAAACACACAACTCAAACATGTTTGGTGCTCTAGGTGAGTCGAATATAGCTGCATTTCTTCCCTGCAAGGGGGGTAGTGATAGCAAAGACAGCAACCAACGACCAAAGATGTAAAGACCATATTAAAGAGTGCCATGCATCTATCTCCTGTCTCCTATTGCATTGAAGTAATGAGGAAAGTGTTGCAGTAGCTCATATGGAACTAGGTTACCTTTTTGCTCTAGCTACCATTGAACAAACAGACAGATTTGTTTCTGAATGGAATCCACGGTGGTAATTTTCTTGTTTGATGTTCTTCCGGGGGGATTCAAAGGGTATTTCTAGTTGGCAGTGCTGAACTCACACATGCCCAAACATTTAGAGATTAGCAGGTGGATTATCCATAAACCCAGCATTCAAAGAGGTCGTGTGAAGTTCAGTTAGGAGCCACTTCTAACATGCAGCTTTTTGCCTGGTTGTCTGTTTTGGATTGAGTTTTGAGTTTGCCTTCACACTGTGGCAGCATTGCATGTAAAACTGTGCATGTGTCTTGTTTTTTTTTTTGTACACAGTCACCCTTATAGAAAAAGTCATGCATATGATGCAGCATGGGGTCTGAAAGGCACTTAGTGTAATTCAAAGAGGCCGATGAGGGTCCGTGCAGCCCTGAGCTGAGTTGAGAGTAAGCAGATGAGAGTGCAGGTGGTCCTCATTCGCTGATTACACACTCGTGCCTTGGCGTGAGATGCAGACCCATGAAATATGGACCAGGCAACATGCAAGTCCAAAAACGCTCAGAAGTTTGCACAAAATGTAAGCTCAGTGATAGGATAAAATGAATTACAGGATTATTAGTTCTCATGGACTCATTGCCAGGCACAGGCAAGTACATATATGGAGACACACACACTCACAAACACATACACACACTCCATACAGCCAAACTCTTACTCTTACAGCTTGACTCCATTAGTATGAGATAAACCTGTTTTGACTAGGCTTATAAAGTAAATGTAGTATTTAGCATCAGAGAACATCTCATATGCCCAAGGCTTATACATTCCTTCTGGTAATCTAAGCATAAGTAATTCTGCATTTACACTATGTTTCCCAGAAATGATTTTATGTCACTTTCAGAAGTCTCTTAATAACAGTGAATGTCCAAATAATGTTGAAGAGCCTGCAGAGTCTGAAATGGATTACATTTGTAAAAAGAGGCCTTTAAATTTTTTTTATTACTGCCCGTTAACAGCAAATCCAATTAGAAACACTGTATCATAAATATTCTCAGGGCAGGAAATATTTTTATTAGATTTTATAATAAACCATTATGTAACGTGACCCAGTGTTTTAACGTTCCAATTTGCACAGAAATTCAGTCCAACCATAGCTAGTGGAAATTAGGTTTTTGTGACTAGGTATTATTCCTTATATTCCCTATATAGTGTTTTCTTTTTGATGAATCATGTAGTGCACAGTAGGTTTTGCTGTGTTTTTCTTTTTTTTAAACAGATTATTGTATTTATACAAGAAATAAGTATCACTCATTTAAGCATGGAATTTTAAATACATCGTACAGCAAACACACACACACACACACACACACACACACACACACACACACACACACACACACACACACACACACACAC